>BPLR01018593.1:0-84864 GCA_021605095.1 Caerostris extrusa
CATGGATTCCTTTTCATGTTTTTTTTTAAAAAGATATTCTGCAAGAAAGTAGTTTCTAATCTTTAAATCATTTTAGTTGAAAACTTTTCCGATATAAGAAATTAAGTTGGAAGATTTGGTGTTGAGGTTATGTTTGAATTATGCATGAAGTTGATGTATCGTTTCATGAATCAAATTTACCAATTTTTGTTTCACTGTTGCTTTTTTAAAATCCTGTATATCTTTTTGTAATTTTGCTTCTGATGATATTTCGTTTTATTTATTATTTGCCTTTTCAATAATGTTCAGAAAAGATATCCTGTTGTGTTTTAGAAGAATAAAGCCCATAGTTTAATGCATAGGGTGATTATAATTAAAGAAGTCCCACTTTCAAAATGCTGTAAAAAAACACTCGTCACAATGAGTTCAAATTTGAACTGAAGATACTTGAAGCAGGAACGGTACAGCATTAAAAAAAGTTCCAAAGTGTATTAATGCATGGCGCTGTAAGCGGCATAAAGAAAGTGAATTCGGCTGCCAGTGATATTTTGAATCCGAAATGACAACGTATTTGGCATAAGGTTGCACATTAAACCAACTGTAATGTTCAATGTGTTCGATTGTTTCGGTTTTTTTGGCGGAAAAAACAAATGAGTCTAAAACGGACCAACACACGTCAATGATAGATAGAACATTAGGTTGGGAATAGACTGAATTAAAATCAACTGTCTATGTTACTTGATGAAGTGAATGATTTCATGTTAAAAGGCATGAGCTATGTCTGGTATGTATGATAATAAGGACCAACACATCAATTATAGATAGAACGTTAGACTAAGGAATAGCGAGAACTAAAATCCACCTGTCTATGTTGTTTAATGATGATGAATCTGCTATAGGATGGAAAAGGTGAATCTATGATATGATACCTTGTATGATTTTATGGCAAAAGGCATGGTATTTGGAAAACGTTGATAACAATAAATTAATATTTATTTAATATTTATTTTTTCTTAGTTTCGGAAATGACTGTTTTCAAAAAAAATTATTTAAAATTATTATTATTTTTTTTTAAGACCAAGGAGAAATAGGAGAGCCATACATTCACAATAAATACTTTTTATTTAATCTTCCCTTGATAAAGAACACTAATTTATTCGATGTTTACTTTAAAAACACAAAAAAGATACCATCTAGTCTTTCTAAAACTCCACTCCACTTAAACAACCCCAAACTTAATTACACCCAAGTCATGGAGCTATACCTTTTTATACTGCTTTTATCCGCTGCCAGAAACTCCAATATCTAATCTTAATATTAAAGGCAGACGATTCCATAAAAGTTTGCGTTTGTGGATAGGAACTCGGGGTTTATTGTTCCGAAAGGGACCGTATTGTTCCGTTTTTATTGTTCTAAGAATTTAAGTGCCGATTTCGAACGGGAGGTGGCTCTTTTAAAAGCGCCGCAATAAAAAAGTAATTTTTCTCACTCAAGCACCGTAATATGTTGGGCGCTCTTGGAAAAGAAAAACATCGGTATGTTTGTGTGACGACTCCTGAGTGTGTTATTACTTTTGCGATAACAATGAGGAAGGGGAAAAAGATGTGTTTTGATAGTCAGCAAAGATGTGTTTACGATCTCACCCTCCCTTCTTCCAGTGTTTTGGATTTAGAATTCAGTATGCTTCTCCCCTGTAGACGGTCCTCTTATTTTTATTGTTGTTCAAGAGAGATTCATACTTCTTTATGAAACTCGACATAAAAGAGAAAAATCTGATAAAATAAATAGATAAACTTGCTAGTATACGAATTTGTAGTTATATAATGAAAGTCTACAAGCAAACAGCAATTTGCTTTTTAATACCAAAATGCATATTAAATGTTAAAAGTAGATGCTAAAGTAGTGTAGTTCATTGTGTCATGATAGTCTGATGGCATAACGATTTCATGTGATCTAATCATACAATATAATTTACTTATAATATGAAAAGATATATTAAAGTAAAATGTACATGTAAAGGCAACAGTTCATTGTGATGTGATAATCTGATGACAAGACGAAGATTCATGTGATCTACAAGCATGATTCATTTTTAATATCCAAATGCATATTAAATATTCAATGTAATTTGAAAGTATAGCTCATTTGAGCCTTATAGTATGGTGCCATGTCGATTTCATGATCCCCAAATACATAACAATTCACATCTAATATCCAATACACATATTAAAGTAGATGCAAATGCAATAGATTATTGTGACGTGATGGTCTGATGGCATGGCGGTTTCATGTGATCTACACATATGAAATAGTTTCTTTTAATATCCAAAACACATATTAAATAGATGTAAACACCAATAGTTCATTGCGACATAATAGTCTGATGACATGACTATTTCATGTGATCTGCTACAAACATACAACAATTCACACTTACTATCAATACACATATTAAATGTAGATGTAAATGCAATAGATCATTGTGACATGATGAGTCTGATTGCATTGTCATATCACGCGATCTAAAACATATAATAATTTACTTTTAACAACAAAATAAATTAAATGTAGAAGTGAAACAATAGTGACTGTGATAATCATTGTGACGTGATGGTCTGACGACATGACGATTTCATGTGATCTAAAAAATATATAATAATTTACTTTCAATATCAAACCGCGCCAATTAAATGTAAATGCAGCGAATCATTATGATCTGATAGTATAACGATTTCATGTGTGTGTTGTTTGTTTGAATTTTACCAATCTTGTTTCATTAGTAATTTTTACAAAATAAAATTATGTACAGTAAAGACATATTTTTGCCCTTTATGACTGCTTGATATTTTTATTAGAAATTTGCAATATGGCTTTACTGTGTATAGAATAATGATAAAACAGAATTGGTAAATTACTACTTTCACATATATATATCCTGTAAAACACAAAATAAAATAATGATTTACACTAACTACATATATCTCCAGATATGAATCCCCACTTCTAGTTCGAACAACAAAAATTGTACACAATAGAGGGTGACCATAAATTTATCCTACAAGAAGCCCCATTAAGTTGATATACACCGACTTAAAATCCGCCACTTTGTTACGTTCTGTCCCCCATCCATAAAACCAGGGAGCCATTCCCAATGTTGACACGACGCTTAAAACGCATCATGTCTGAAGCATCCAGATAGGTTTTATGATGCACAAAGCGCAGGCACCGCCAGAAATTTAAAGGGGTAACGTGACCCGGAGTAATGACAGATCCGAGTGTCATATTTCCTTTTTGGAAATTCCCACTCCTTGTCTCTATCCTTTAGAACGTCGGTGTCAAAGAGCGGCCGACGCTGACACTTGGCGGTGGTTGATAAACGGAGAGAGAGGGGTCGTGCACAAATTTTAAAAAGGGAATAGATGAGAGAGTTCCATAGTTATGGTTTAAAAGATGGCCATTATTAAAAATAGTTTCAAAAATGTAATTTGTTAATAACAGCCAGATAAATTATGTAATACGTCTTATAAATTATTCGACCCGTTAAAGTGTATAGTTATTTGCATTCGTAATAAAAAGAACTAATTTTTTCTTTCTGTATTCATAATAATGTAAACTAGTTTATTTTATTAAGAATATAATCTAGATATAGTGAACTACTTGGATTAGTTATTTATTATGAAGTTGATAGATAACTAGCTCACTTTATTGTAATCTTAATAATGTAAACTAATTGATTTTTATGATGCATATAATGCAGCTAGATAATTTTTATCAATGAGCTGGCAAATACTTAGACCGTGATTTTCAAGCTATAAGGGCTGCACCGACGTTACTCATTTATTACTACCCGGGGGGGGCGGTTTAACTTGAAAATAAGCCATGGACGAGGAGTAACAACGCCCCCCAATTGTCTACGATTTGGCCGGGACCTACGGTTTAAGGGAGTCGAACCACTACAAACATCCACGTCACGTCACTGCCGGGACTCGAACTCGAAACCTGGCGTACCGAGCGCCATATAGCTGGCCATTAGGCCATAAATGTTAAAAGATTTCAAGCAATCACAAATGATATTTATTTGTAAATAATTTTAATATGTGAAAATTACTATAAAACAGGATTGATAAAAAAACGATATCCTGTAAAATACAAAGAAATATAATTTAATAAATACTTGTATTACTTAATCTTGACAACGGAAATTGTATACAATACAGGACGATACATAAATTGTCCTAAAAAGGTTCCATTCTGTTGATATTTACACTGATTTACATCATTAGAGTCATGTAAAACAACCTAGTAAAACAATTTTTTAATACTTCTAGTAGTAAAGCAGAACTACAAAATAACTGCAATTCATAAAGGATATATGCCTATGTTACTATATATGCTATATAAGGATATATGCTTAGGAAATTATGCCCTGTCTTATTGCGCATAATTTTAATATGTAAAAATTACTAATAAAACAGGAAGGGTCAATTTATTTATATATATATAATATGCCTGTAAAACACAAAGAAAAATAATAATTTAATAACTATTATTCGTATCTCCGGATACGAATCCCGCTATCTGAACAACAAGGGAAATTGTACACAATAGAAGACGATACATAAATTATCCTGCAAGCCCCATTAAGTTGATATACACCGACTTAAAATCCGCCCCTTGTTACGTTCTGTCCCACATCCATAAAACGAGGGAGCCAAATAGCCATTCCCAATGTTGACACAACACCCCAAAAGCGCATCATGTCTGAGGCATCCAGATAGGTTTTATGATGCACAGAGCGCAGGCACCGCCAGGAATTTAAGGGGGTTCAACGTGACGCCATTACCGGGCCGGAGTAATGACAGATCCGAGTGTCATATTTCCTTTGGAAATTCCCACTCCTTGTCTCTATCCTTTAGAACCCCGGTGTCAAAGACGCTGACACTTGGCGGTGGTTAGATAAACGGAGAGAGGGGTCGTTCACAAATTTTAAAATGGGAACCAGATGAGAGAATTTCATAGTTATGGTTTAAAGATGGCCATCATAAAAACATAGTTTGGAATGTCATTTGTTAAGAAGAGCCAGATAAATTATGTAATACGCCGAGGGTAGAATTTTTCTGTAGGCCAGGGGATAGGCAAACTACGGCCCGTCGGAAGGTTCTATCCGGCCCGCGGATAGAGTTTTAATTAGCCCGGTCAAGGCAAATTAAAGAAATATATATTATATATCCCTCTCCTTTTCTACTTTGATAAAATATTATTTTTCTTACTTTTTGTCAAAAGACAGATGATCTTTTACTTTCTCTATTTGGATATTTTTACCATGTCTTTCAACGTAAATTGTTAAGCAGTGAGGTCAGATTTGGGTTGAATTGATTAATCGAATTAATTAATCGAACAGTCATCTCAAGCAGTTGTTCCTAAATATGCCAGAGTTACAGTTTGACAAATCATTATCGAAAGTAACGTAAGTTTCCCAAATTTAATATCTCACGCCCAGAAAATCAGTGTGCGTTTGCTTCATCTTATATATGAGAACAAGTGTTTTCAACTAGGAACCTTAGAATGAATTATTTCAGAAGTAGACTGACAGATGAGCATTTAGCCTCGTTCCTTAGAATCAGTCCATCTCAACATAAGGAACTTTTTTAAAGTGAAATCACCAATTTCCTTCATCTCATTAGCGTATTTAAATTGTAATACTTCTATATTGTTTTTAAAATGTCAGAAAAATTTACCTTGGCGAAACTTTTTTTTATTCGATTTTTGGACAGCGACCGAAAAAAAATTTGCCCATCCCTGCTATAGGCTAACTTATGCTGCAGCTTAGGGGCCTCATGATCAAGAGGGGCCCACATTCAAATTGTTAGCAAAATTAGAATTGCTATTCTAAAAACAGTAAACACTGAATCGATTTATTTCGAAACTGTTTAGTTTAAAACTTAAAATTCATAATAATTCCTACTTAAAATTTAAATGCGAATTATTATGAAACACATTATATCTGAATTGAATTTGCTTTAATCTTCAACGTATTGAATATATTTCATTTAATGTGATAGAAAATATGATCAATGATGATATTTTTATTGCATATTATTTTATTTTCGCGGGCAAAGATTTTTATTATTTTAATTTTCTTCTTTGTAAATGTTGTGTGTAATGTTTCATTAATTATTGTTACAAGTACTATATAGGGTGCTGAGAATAAATGTCCAAATAAGTGTTCTCGACTTTTTTTTTTTTTTTATTATCCATGTCACATTTGTTATAAAGATTAGTACCCAATCGCAACCTGTTTCATTTAACATATTGATATATATCACAGTAATGGTGTATTTTATTATCTCTCTAATTTACAAACTTAAAAATGGGAGATGAAAGGGCCTCATAAGTGGAATAGCCTAGGGCCTCTTTTCTTCTAAATCCGGCCCTGAATACGTCTATAAATTATTCGACCCATTAAAATATATAATTATCGCATTCATAATAAAAATAAGCTAGTTTTATTTACTGTATTCATAATAATGTAAACTAGTTGGAATAGTTATTTATTATGAATACAATGATAGATAGATAACGAGCTTCTTTTATTATATTCTTAATAATGTAAACTAGTTATTTTTATCGTATTTTTTTTTAATAACGTAAACTGGTTTATTTTATTATGAATATAATGCAAATAAAGTAAACTAGTTAAAATTGTTTATTATTAATATAATTTAGATATATAACTAGTTTATTTTATCGTACTCTTAATCATGCAAACTAGTTTATTTTACTATGGATATAATGTAGATAAAATAAACTAATTGAATTAGTTATTTATTATGAATACAATGTAGATAGATAACCAGTTTACTTTATTGTAATCTAATAATAATGTGAACTAGTTTATTTTATAATGAATATAATGTAAATAGATAACTAGTTTACTTTATTGTATTGTATTCTTAATAATGAAAACTAGTCTATTTTGTTTTGAATATAATGTAGATAGATAATTAGATTACTTTATTGTATTCTTTATAATGAAAACTAGTTTATTTTATCGTACTCTTAATCATGCAAACTAGTTTATTTTACTATGGATATAATGTAGATAAAATAAACTAATTGAATTAGTTATTTATTATGAATACAATGTAGATAGATAACCAGTTTACTTTATTGTAATCTAATAATAATGTGAACTAGTTTATTTTATAATGAATATAATGTAAATAGATAACTAGTTTACTTTATTGTATTGTATTCTTAATAATGAAAACTAGTCTATTTTGTTTTGAATATAATGTAGATAGATAATTAGATTACTTTATTGTATTCTTTATAATGAAAACTAGTTTATTTTATCGTACTCTTAATCATGCAAACTAGTTTATTTTACTATGGATATAATGTAGATAAAATAAACTAATTGAATTAGTTATTTATTATGAATACAATGTAGATAGATAACCAGTTTACTTTATTGTAATCTAATAATGTGAACTAGTTTATTTTATAATGAATATAATGTAAATAGATAACTAGTTTACTTTATTGTGTATTGTATTCTTAATAATGAAAACTAGTCTATTTTGTTTTGAATATAATGTAGATAGATAATTAGATTACTTTTATTGTATTCTTTATAATGAAAACTAGTTTATTTTATTGTGAATATAATGTAGATAGATAACTAGCAAACCAGCTTACTTTATCACGAATGTAATAAAGACAACAAATTATCCTTATTGCACCCATAATAAAGTAAAATAATTAACCGAATTTTTAAATTTTTCGACATGGTGAAATAATGTTCGCACTATATTCACAATTTCGCAAATTAAAATTCAACCAAGCATTGTTTTGGGTAAAAAACGTTCGAATGCCATTGGCGAATTTTATGGCAAGTTTTGTTTTGGCGAGAAAACATTCGAATGTCATTTCCATTGGCGAATTTCAACCAACTTTTTTTGGGGGGGTAAGCGGAAAATACTCGAAATTTAAAAATGTTTGAATGTCATTGGCAAATTTTAAGCAAGTTTTGTGTTAGGGAAGAAAATGTTCGAATGCCATTGTGTCATGGCTATTTGCGAAACTCGACAATTTTTGTTTTGGCGAGAAAATATTCGAATATCAGTATTATTGGCGAATTTAAACAAAATTTTTTGTTTTGTTCTGAAAATGTCCGAAATATAAAAATGCTCGAGTGCCATTGGCGAATTTTAAGCAAGTTTTATTTTGGGGAAAGGCATGTCCGAATGCCATTGGCGAAATTCAGCAATTTTTGTTTTGGCGAGAAAATATTCGAATATCATTACCATTGGCGAATTTAAACAAAATTTTTGTTTTGTTCTGAAAATATTCGAAATATAAAAATGTTCGAATGCCATTGGCGAAATTCAACCAAATTTTGTTTTGGTCAGAAAATGTTTGAATACCATTGGCAAATTGTTATTGGCAAAATTCAATAATTTTTTTTTTTGGCGAGAACATGAGCAATTAATCAAAAGTATTAATTTTCGAATTTATTAAAAAGTTTTATCGCTGGCATGAAATTAATAATAATGAATGTAATAAATCGAAAAAAAAAACCCAATATCTTCTGTTAAATTTAATAATTTGAAGGAATTCTATTACATGTAATCCATTAATAGAATTTAAATAATTCACCACAATTTTTTTTGTAAGAAAATACTTTTAATGGTTATCAATATTATCTTGAAAACCAATTACGAATTATATTAAACAAAAAAAAATATTTATGTAAGAATTAGATTAGATTAATTATGAAAGAAACCCCTTCCACAATATTTAATTAGAAATTTATTTTTTTATCAATCTCTCGATTACTTTTAATTAGAAATTTTTCGTCTTTAAATTAAATAACTCATTTCTTTATAATAATACAAATTAAAAATGATGTGTAAAGAACCTGTCTTCATTAAAAGTTATGAAAGGATCATGTGATCAAATACAATTAAAACAAAAACGATGCCATTTCAAATGAATAAAAAAAAAAAGCATCGAACAAATATAAATAAAGATAGGATGCAGTGCGACGAAAATCCAGATTCTTTTATTCAAAATAATTTTTCTTATCGTAGCTTGTTTTTACACAGTTTTCAATTATTTTCAAAAAGGAAAATGATTTTAGAATTCGACGAAGAAATCAAAAGCGATTTTTAATCATTTAAACCAAACTTCTGACAAAGAAAGCAGATGTTATCAAAATCGTCTGCTGCTTTTAAAAAAGCTTCTTCTTCGAATATTTTATCAAATCTCGTTCTTTTTTTTTTAAAAAATGGGTATCAATTTTAATTTTTAATGTAAGAATTATTATTCTTAGCAGAAAAGTAAATATTAAGAATATTTCCTTGAATTTTAATTGAAAATGCAATCTGTGGTCGACATATTTAACGCTTAAGTGATCCTTTTTGAAACAAGTTTTCGCCTTCCAAAAGGAAATGTCAGATAAATATTGTTACAGTTAACTTTCTTCTTCTTTCTTATTTTAATTTTTTTTTTTTTTTTTTGGAGCAAAGAGCGCGTTCTAGTGCGTTTGACAAAATTTCTAAATATTTTCACGGGTCGACAGATTTTTCAATTTCATTCTTCTAAACATTTCGTTTTAGTTGTCCACGTTATTATTAAAATGATAAGGCTATTAGATTCGACCGGAAAATGAAAATAAATAAGTAAATAATAAAAAGAAAAACGAAAAGAACCGAAGCAGAAGATAATATGTAATTTCCGTTCTGTAATTGAAAACGGTACGGGACCAGATTTCTGCAAAATTGTAGAGGGGCAACTCAAGAAAATAGCTGCAAACGAAATACACATCCGCCATTTTCTTTTCTGGGTCAGAGCAAAATGAATTATACATATTTGTGTCAAAACTCATTGTCGTGAATTTGAAGACATTGAACAGAAAACAGCATCAATATTTATACTTGCATATCTATCTAGTGCTATATGTTTATAATAGGAATCAATTTATAGTTCAATTTCAAAACTCGAAATAATATTATATATTATATAGGAACAATATATATATATAATTATTTTGCACTTTCATGAAAAAAAAAAAATTACTGGATCTATAAAATGGTTCCTATTATAAACATATAGCATTAGCATTAGATAGATATATTTATATATATAATTCATCTGTACATGTGTTTTCTGAAATTCTCCTAAACGGCTGGACCAATTTTGACGAAATTTTTCTGTGTGTTAAAAGTGGATCTCTGGATGGTTTAGATTATTGGACCCGGTAGGTGGCGCTGAAATCGATATAATTCTTTTGTACGAGTGTTTGTCACTGAACTCCACCTAAACGGATTGACTGATTTTGATGAAATTTTTGTGTGTGTTTGACAAATCATGGAGAATGTTTTTGTGCTATCCCCTTTATTGTAAGTCATCACCAGATGGTGCTGCAGTCGATCAACTTCTATATCATTTAACCAATCGCTATGAAAATTGGTAATAATGTGTACTGGAGTGAGGGTTCGCGCTATCTACTTTATTGTTACTTGCCATCAGATGGTGCTGCAGCATTTCATGTTATATACCGTTCAAACATATCCATGAAAATGAGTCTGCACATATATTGGAGCATGGAGAATATATTCGCGATATGCAAAATTTCTACAAGTGCAATTTTTCTGTGTGTGTGGGTGGTGGATGTTAATTTCGTCGTTTTTTTTGATGCCTCTTAGAATCAGAATTTTTAAAATATATATATGCATGAAAAATTAGAGATATTATATATATATATATTTTTCTTCTAATGCAGCTGGCAAATAAACCATGATCTTTTTTATGCCATAAGGGCTGCACCGATGTCACTTTGCATTACCCAGGGGCGCGTTTGAAGATAAGCCACGGACGCGGAGTAACAATGTTGCAGTGTTCTACAACTATTAGGACCGGGACCTACGGTGTGGATTTCGAACCACTAACAAACACCCATGGACTATTTGAACCATTGGTACCGAACGCCAGAGCGCTAGCCATTCGGCCATCTCTTTTTAAACATTTTATATATCAATTCCAGAAACCGATCCACAAAATGCATAATTATAAATATATATATTATTTTGTACTTTCGTGAAGGAGGTTTTGGAATTGTTCTATAAAATGGCATCATTTATTAACATATAGCACTAGATAGATATGTACAAGTACAAATATTGCTGCTGCTTCTGTTTAATGTCTTCTATTTCACGACAAAGAGTTTTGGCACAAATATGTATAATTCATTTTGTTCTAACCCAGAAAAGAAATGGCGATGCTAATTTTATGGTGCTTTGATACCGCTTACGAAAGAATTGTTTTAATGAATATATATGAGCAATAAGGAAACGAATGCGGATAAAAATAATTAAATTTTTCCATTTTGTATAATTCATGGAATTTGTCATAGTATACTTACAAAATAACCAGTAATCAGTAATAACAAGTAATTTGCACCTGATTTTTAATTCTGTATTTTTCCTTCACTTTAAAAGTGTTTGCTACTGCACAATTTAGTGCTTGATATATTGTTAGCAAAAAGAGAAATTAGAAATTTAAATTATTAAAAAAAAATTGGAAATTATTACAATACAGAATTTTTATTAAAAAATAATAGAACCAAAAACACACACGGAATATAAATTAATGAAGATCATTTTTTAAAATGTTCTAAATCCCTTTAATAAATCAATAAAATTAATACCAACATATATCTATAAAATTCATACCACAAAAGCTTAAATCATTAAAACAATTAAATAACTGAGCATTTTAAATTTTAAAAAAGTGAATTAAAGACTATAATGTAATTAAAATCTTTAAAAAAAATCATAGAAATATCGTCCAAAAGCTTTTTTCATCATTTTTAATGATGAAAATGATTTGAATTCTAATATGGTTACAATGCATTTAACACTTTAAAAAATAATTACGCTTTTTTTTGTTCATTTGATGGGAAAATGATGCAAGTCAAAAATTTCAACCTCAGAGAAAATATGAAAAAAAATGGTAAAATTTAAAACAAAATGATACACTATTAATTTAACGTTTTAAATCTAGGAATTGGTTAGATGTTTTTTACGCTAATAAACCAACTCAAAATCTTTTAATGCATTTAATTATTGAAAAAAATTATACATTATTAACTTAACGTTTTAAATTCAGAAAATGTTTTGGGATATATTTTTGTCTGCTAATAAATCAACTCAAAATCTTTTAATGTATTCTAATATGGTTACAATGTATTTAACACTTGAAAAAAAAAAATGATTACGCTTTTTTTGTTCAATTGATGGAAAAATGATGCAAGTCGTAAAATTCCAACCTCAGAGATAATATAAAAGAAATGGTGAAATTTAAAAACAAAATGAGTCATAATTAACTTAACGTTTTTAAGTCTAGGAATGGGTGTGGATATATTTATTTCATTTAAAAAAAAACAACGCAAATTATTTTATTATATACAATAAAATACCAATAAAAAAAAAATTCTAAGCTTTATGCCACTTTTCTTATAAATGAGAGATGTAAAGAACCCACCATATTAATGACAAAATAATCTATAGCAACAAGGATTATTTCCATGATTGCATTTCACAATACTGAAATTAATGATTTCTAAATCTACCATTAAGAAATTCATTGTTTTTTCTTCGTTTATTTTTTTAATTGTTATATCTCCCCCTTAACAAAATTTCCTTTTTTTCCCCCTATCTCTTGCACAAAAAAAAAAAAGAAAAAGAAAAAAAAAAAAAAAAAAAAAGAATCACAATAAAGGGCTATATTAAAAACAATCCAGACAGGTTCATTAATTGATCTTTAGGGAAAATAAAGTTTCAGGGAATTTAATAGCGCACTCATAATTAGAACTGATATTCTTAATAAAAGGTAGGGAGGGAGAAAGGGAAATTGAGATCCCTAAGCTTTCATTTTATAAATGAACAGTGCGCCTCGCTAGGATTCTGAAGTAATTAAACTTAAGGCTGCTAATTTTTGGTGACTTATTTCGCAAATAGGGAAAAATTACAGAGACGAGATGCGATTTTATATTAATGATGCACTAATTAGTTTTAATTCATTACTATATCGTTCTGATTATAACTTAAAGACTTATAATTTTTTATTAAGCCATACATTGTTCTTATCCTATTAATCGGTAAACATCATTATTATTAAACTTTATTAAACGAAAAAAAATCGTTAATAAACGTTAATAATTTAACTCGTTCACTTTTTATGTCAAATCTGCTATTTTTGACACATAATAAAAACTTAAAATTGAGCATTAGCGTCAGTGTAATGGTTTGTAAAAATGACTATTGATTTAATAACTGAAAGTAATAATCCAGCCACGGATTAATTGGGAACAACGCTGTTTTACAACTAAAATGCTTTGTGCTTTTGGTTAGAGGAGTAGACTAATTGAATGAGGGTAAAATCTGCTATTTTTGACAAACTACGATAATAAACCGAATATGCCGTGAGAGATAAAATGACGCTAATACTGAGTTTTACGTTTTAATCTTATGTGAAATCTGGCTATTAATTTTATAACTGAAAGTAGTAAGCTAACCACAAGGATTATATGTGAACAACGAGTATCACAACTAAAATGCTTTGCGTTTTTGGTCAGAGGAGCAGAACTCTGTCCAGCCTTTTTGAATGAAAAAAAAATCTGCTATTTTTACTGCTATACTGCAATAAAAAACGTTATGTGTTAGATATGAATATGAATGAATCAATATTACATTGTACATAAATTTTGAACCAGTGCTATTTAAGCAATATTCCTGTGATTCAACTATTTCCTATCTACAAATCAACCAAGAAATAGATTTTTCGATCTAATCCAAAAATAAATGATCCAGAATTAAGATTTTTTTTTATACATGCAAAAAAAAATTTTTTTCTTTCTTTTATGCAAAGTAAAGTTAATATTCCCATTAAACTTCATTTGATAAAAACATTTGATAAATATTTTGAACAAATGCCATTTATACATCATATAGTTCAAAACCTCTCTTGCCTGTCAATTAACCAAAAAATAAAACTTTTGATCATGATCCAAAAAACAAATTATCTAGAATAATAATATTCTATAGGAAAAAAAAATGTCCTTGTATAGACTTTTACAAAAACTGTAGAAAGTGAGAAAGCAGATATAAATAAAATGAATAAATAATTGTACTCATACACATGTTTTCAATGGCTGCTGTCAGAAAACTTCAGCAATTCAAGCATCTGCAGTCAAAACAGAAGAAAGTCTTCTCCTGATCCAAAAACAAATCCCCGGAATAAAGCTCCACAACAAAACATCTCTTCCTCTGCGAGGCATTAATCAAATCTGCAGCAGAATGGCCTAAATGGGTTTCACCTTTTGCCGGCGGACATCTCGGAGAGGGGCTATACCCTCTGCGAGATCCGGGCTCCAAATCGAGTTTGCCGGGGCGGCCCCAGCAAAGTCCGGCCTCAGCTGGGATAATTTAATCACAGGGCAGAGTGCTTTTGTGTTTCCCTCGTTTTAATGACGTTTTCCTTCTGTTGTTGTGCGCGCCACATTGATTCAATGCGCCCCAATAATTGCAGCTTTCAGCGGGCTGCTTTGTGGGCCAGCCCTTTCTTCGGGCTCTGCCCTCTAATACAATGAATTTTCATTTCAAGCTCTCTGATCGTTAAGCTTTATTTTGTGAATCTTTTCTGTTGAATAATTATTATATATTATATAGCGTAAAAGATATATAAAGTGCTATAGAATATATATATATAAATGTCAATCAAGAAAAAAAGAAATGTTCAACCTAATCCTAAAAATTAATAATCCGTATTAATCGGTTTTAAGTTTTATTAAAGCTTTCATATATGAATAAAACTTTACAGGCGCAAATGCAGTTATGATATAATGTTTGAAAGATGTTATGCAAACAATGGCAAGTACGTATGAGAGTGAATGAATATTACATTCTACACACATTTTGAACAAGTGCCATTTGAACACTATTCCAGGGCTTCAACTATTTCTCATCTACAAACCAACTAAGAAAGGAATTTTTCAACCTAATCCGACAATAAATTATTATCCAGAATACATCGGTTTTATACGAAAAATAAAGAAAAAAAAAAACGTTTCTTGTATAAAACGAAAGATTATCAAATCCTACTAAACTTCTACTCCAGAAGATTGCTAATATTTTGAACAATTGTCTTTTGAACATCCTATGGTTTAAAGCATCTCCCGTCTAAAAAAAATCCAAAAAATAATATTTTTAATCATGATTCAAAAACAAATGAATCCAGAAACAAATCCAAAATCCACACTGACCAAAATCAAATGAATCCAGAAACAAATCCAAAATCCACATAACCCAAAATCAAATGAATCCAGAAACAAATGAAAGTAGAATGCTACTTTCTTATACGGTAGAAAAAAATTGTCCTGTTCCGACTTTAAGAGAAAAACTATAAAAAGCGGTACATATAAATAAGAATGGATGCATAACTATGCTCATGCATATATTTCCAATGACTGCTGTTAGTAAACTTCAGCAGTTCAAGCATCTGCAATTAAATTTAGTGAATGATTTAATATTTGAAAACTACATTAACATCCAGTGTCATCCACTACAAGTTAAAAAAAATGTATTTGAACTTGAGTGGGTGAATAAAAAAGTATTTTAAGAACGATTGAAAATTTGAACAAGATAAATATATATAGGGAGAGTGTCAACTAATACTGGCAAATAAGATTGGATAAATAACTGTACTCATACACACAAATTTTCAATGACTGCTGTTAGAAAACTTCAACAATTCATGCATCTGCAATCGGAAAAAAGAAGAAAATCTCCTAATCCTGATCCAAACACAAATCACCCGGAATGAAGCCCTCCACAGCACAACACCTCTTCCTCTGCGCCCACATTAATCAGATCTGCAACAGAATGGCCTAAATGGGTTCCACCTTTTGCCGGCGGACATCTCGGGAGAGAAGGGCTGTGCCTCTGTAGGAAGCGGGAAGGATTCCGGGGCTCCAAATCGAGTTTTCCGGGGCGGCACCTGCCAAGTCCGGCCTCAGCTGGGCTAATTTAATCCACGGGGCAGAGTGCTTTTGTGTTTCCTCGTTTTAATGACGTTTCCCCTTCTGTTGTTGTTGTGCGCCCCACATTGATTCGAGGAATATTGCAGCTTTCAGCGGGCTGCTTTGTGGGTCAGCCCTTTCTTCGGGCTCTGCTCTCTAATAGTACAATGAACTTTTCATTTCAGAGTTCTGATCGTTAAGCTTTATTTTGGGAATCTTTTCTGTTGAATAATTATTATATATTATATAGCGTAGAGATATATACAGTGCTATAAGAATACTATATAACCTATAAATTTCAACCAAGAAAGAAATGTCCAACCTAATCCAAAAATTAATAATCCGTATTATTCGTAAGTTTTATTAAAGCTTTTCAATACGAATAAAACTTTTCATGCAAATGCAGCCATTGATGATGATGATGATGATGATGATGATGAAGATGAAGTGGTATATGGGGATGTGAAGCAACAACAAGGACTATAATCCCTAATCACATATGAACAGTTAGTTTTCCTTATTTTTAATATGTCCTCTCCACAAAGCTCTACGATCGTGTTAAAAGTGGATTCGAACCACTACAAATATCCATGGCACCGCCGGACTCAAACCCGAAACCTGTAGTACCGAGCGCCAGCGCGCTGCCACTCGACCATTCGGGGGCACAGCTTCGTGAATATTATTTGTGAATGTTATGCAAACAATGGTCAGATATGTACAAAAATTGAATCAATGTTATCATTACACACATTATGAATAAGTGACATATGAACAATATTCCAGGGTTAAAATATTTCCTATCTGCAAATCAACCTAGAAAGACATTTTTCAACTTTATCCGAAAATAAATGATTCAGAATAAATCTTTTTTTTTTATACGAAGCATCAAAAAAAAAAAAACTTTTCTTGTACAAAATGCAAGGTTATCAATTTACTAAACTTTCTACACAAAAAGTATGATAAATATATTGAACAAATATCATTTGAACATTTCTATAGTTCGAAGCAGCTCCTGTCTACAAATTAAAAAAAAAAAATTTTTAATCATGATTCAAAAACAAATTAATGATATAATAAAAACAAATAAATCCAGAAACAAATCCAAAATCCACATGACCCAAAATCAAATGAATCAGAAACAAATACAAAATCCACATGACTCCCAAAAATCAAAATGAATCCAGAAACAAATGAAACTAGAAAACTAATTTCTTATAAGGCTTTAAGGAATTCCTGTTTAACTTTAACAGAAAAATTACAAAAATATATAAATAAGAATGAATGAATAATTGTACTCCTAGAGGGGGAAATTTCCAATGACTGCTGTTAGAAGACTTCAGCAATTCCAACATCTGCAATAAAAAAAAAAGAAAAAAAATATCCTAATCCCACGATCAAAAACAAATCACTCCCAGAATGAAGCCCTCCCTCACAAAAAACAACACCTCTTCCTCTGCGCAGGCATTAATCAAATCTGCAGCAGAAGGGCCTGAATGGGTTTCACCTTTTGCCAGGCCGGACATCTCAGGAGAGAGGGGCTGTGCCCTCTGCAGGAGAGATCCGGGGCTCCAAATCCAGGTTTGCCGGGCGGCCCCCTGCCCAGAGATCGGCCTCAGCTGGGCTAATTTAATCCACGGGGCAGAGTGCTTTTGTGTTTCCTCGTTTTAATGACGTTTCCCCTTCTGTTGTTGTGCGCCCCACATTGATTCGAGAAATAAAGCAATGGAATAATCGCAGCTTTCAGCGGGCTGCTTAGTGGGCCAGCCCTTTCTTCCGGCCTTTGCCGTCTAATACAATGAACTTTTCATTTCAGAGCTCTGATCGAGAGACTTATTTTGTGAATATTTCTGTTGAATAATTATTATATATTATATAGCGTAAAGATATATAAAGTTTTATAGAATAAAATATAACATATAAATATCAACCAAGTATTTGTTCACCCTAATCCAAAAATTAATAATTCGTATTATTCGTAAGTTTTATTAAAAGCTTTACTATACGAATAAAACTTTTACAGGCACAAATGCAGTAATTAAATATTATTTGTAAAATGTTATTCAAGCAATGGCAAGTATGAATAAGAGTGAATCAATATTACATTGTACACACATTTTTGAACAAGTGCCATTTGAACATTATTCTAGGGATTCAAATATTTCCCACCAACAAATCAACCAAAAAAAGGAAATTGTTAACCTAATCCGAAAATAAATGATTCAGAATAAATCTTTTTATACAAAAAATTAAAAACATTTTTCTAGTACAAAACGCAAGATTATTAAATGCTACTCAACGACTGTTATGCAAAGTTTTCATAGATATTTTGAACAAATGTTATTTGAACATCCTATAGTTCAAAGCATCTACTGTCTATAAATTAACCAAAAAATAAAACATTTAAAGATTATCCGAAACCAAATGATCTAGAATAATACTTTCCTATACTAGAAAAAAAAACGATCTTCCTACACCGACTTTTACAGAAAAATTGTAAAAGTGACAGCATAATATAAAAAGTGCATTATATTAATTATGTCTAATGGCAATATATAAAAAATGGCAAATAAGAATGGATAAATAATTGTACGCATCCACAAATTTCCAATTACTACTCATAGAAAACTTCAAGTCAAGCATCTGCAATCAAAAGAAGAAATATCTTAATTCTGATCTAAAAACAAATCACCCAGAATGAAGTTCTCCCCTGCCAAACAAAAGACCTCTTTTTATATATATATTATAATTATTATCTAATATATTATTTATTTAATATTATTTTATGATTTATATTTTATTATATTTAATAATTTAAAATGATATATATGATGAAATTCTTTGTGTGTGTCTGTCAAAAAAAAAAAAATAAATAAAAAGGTTTTTGCTATTCTTTTTGTTGTAAGTCGCCACCAGAGGGTGCTGCAATATATCAATTTCTAAATCAATCAACCCATCTCTATGAAAATGGATAATACTATGTATTCGAGTGTGGGAAAATAGGTTCGCGCTATCCACTTTATTGTGACTTGCTACCAGATTGTGCTGCAACATTTCATCTTATATACCGTTCAAACGACATCAATGAAAATTAGCATCCTGTCTCCAAATTAACCAAAACTTTTAATCACGATCCATTACCTAGTAGCTCATTTTTCTATACGCTTTTGGGAAAAAAAATTCCTGTTCCGACTTTAACGGAACAAGTAATAAAAAAATTTTTTTTTAAAGTCAATTCCTACTTTATTTTTATTCTATTGCAGAAAGTCCCTTATAAATAATTTTCATTCATTTTTTTATTTGGCGCCATCTATTGGTAGATATATAAACTTAAATCTAAAAAAAAAACTAAAATGAATGAATTAAATTTAATTACTGAATTAATATTTGAAAAAAAAAATGTATTAACATCCAGTGTCGTCCACTACAAGTTCAAAGAAAATGTATTTGAACGTGAGTGGATGAATAAAAGGTATTTTATGAACGATTGAAAATTTAAACAAGATATATATAGGGAGAGTGTGAGCTAATAGAAGGAATTGAAAAATATTTTATAAGAATGGATAAATAACTGTACTCATGCACAATTTTTCAATGTCTGCTGTTAGAAATCTTCAGCACAATTCAAAGAAAGCATCCCCAATCAAAAAAAGAAATCTCTAATCCTGATCCAGAAACAAATCACCCGGAATGAAGCCCTCCACAGCACAACACCTCTTCCTCTGCGCCCACATTAATCAGATCTGCAACAGAATGGCCTTAAATGGGCTCCACCTTTTGCCGGCGGACATCTCGGGAGAGAGGGGCTGTGCCCTCTGCAAGGCGAGATCCGGGAAGGATGCCGGGCTCCAAATCGAGTTTGTCGCGGCGGCCCCTGCCAAGTCCGGACTCAGCTGGGCTAATTCAATCCACGGGGCAGAGTGTTTTGTGTTTCCTCGTTTTAATGACGTTCACCCTTCTGTTGTTGTGCGCCTACACATTGATTCGAGGAATAATTGCAGCTTTCAGCGGGCTGCTTTGTGGGCCAGCCCTTTCTTCGGGCTCTGGCGTCTAATACTACAATGAACTTTTTTTCATTCAAGAGCTCTGATGGCAAGACTTATTTTGTGAATCTTTTCTATTGACTAATTTTATATATATAGTGTGTAAATATATAAACTGCTATAGAATGTTAGATATTTACATATCTGATATCTAATATAAAAATAATTTATATTCTTTTATTTATTTATTATTTAATTTTCGATATATTTAAAAGTTTAAAAATTATATATATCATCATCAGTGGCGCAATAGCCCAATGGTGGACCAAGGCCGTCTGCCTACAAGCAGATTTCGAAACATGAGAGGTTTTCTTTTACAGTGTAAAGTTGCCAGTCCTACGCCCCTACAGTCATATTTGACCGGGACCTACGGCTTAAAGTGGATTACGTATCATTACAAACATTCATGACACCGCCGGGACTCGAAACGAAACCTGTGGCGCCAAGCGTCAGAGCGTTACTTACTCGGCCCATCAGGCCCATATATATATATATATATATGAGATTTTTTGTGTGTGTGACGCTGCAATTGAACCCGGTATGTGTCGCTGCAATCGATGTATCTTTATATATATATATATATATATACGTAAGTACGTATTCTTTGCGCAGTGTGTTTTTCCTCCTAAACGGCCGGACTGATTTTGATGAATTTTTTTGTGTATGTTTGATTGGGTCCCTGGATGGTTTTTAATTTCACCTGACAGATGACGCTGCAATCTTTATTCATATAATTCTTCTGTGCACATGTTTGTCACTGAACTCCTCCTAAACAAGTGCACCGATTTTTTATGACATTTTTTGTGTATTTTGTGTGGATCCCTATATGGTTTAGATTCACAATTAGTAGGTGACACTGCAATCGATATCCTCTGTTGCGACTGGATCTATATCATATATATATATATATATATATATATATATATAATTATTGTATGAGTGTGTTACTGAACTCCTCCCTAAACGGCTACATCGATTTTCATGATATTTTGTTTGACAAAACATGGAGAATGTTTTTATGCTATCCGCATTGTTGCAAGTGGACACTAGATGGTGCTGTCCCAGTCTATCAACGTCTATTATACTCCCGAAAACTTTCCCTAAAACTTAAATTCAATACATTTAAATAATTGGTAATACTGTTTCGCATTGAAATCATCAGAGACGTGGACTGTAAATCTGCTGTTTTTAACGAGATTTTAGAAGAAAATTTTTGGTACAAGATAATAACTGATTTCTCACCTCTACAGAAGGAACTTCAACAAAGAGAAAATTTTGTACTCACCTATAAAAAAGTACTCACCTATAAAAAAAGAAAACTAATTAATAACACGCCATACATTACACAGATAATAAAATACTAAAAATTACATATTAGTTTTTAATATAATCTTTCTATATATGATTCTTCTGTATGTGTGTTTGTCACTGAACTCCTCCTAAACGTCTTGACCGATTTTCAAGAAATTTTTGATGCGTATTTGACAAAGCATGGAGGATGTTTTTATGCTATTCCCTGTGTTGTAAGTTGCCACCAGAGGGTGCTGCAGTCTATCAATTTTTATATCGTTAAACCAATCGCTATGAAAATTGGTAATAATATGTATTCGTGCATGGAAAATAGGTTCAAGCTATTCACTTTGTTACTTGCCACCAGAGGTTGCTGTAGCATTTCATTTTATATATCGTTCATACGACTTCCATGAAAATCAGTATACACATATAGTGGATCACGGAGATATATATGCACGATATGTAGTTTTCTACAATGCATTATTATTATTATTATTATTATTATTATTATTATTATTATTTTGGCTGGACAACTTATACCGGGTTCTGCTAGTATATTTATCCCTTTAATTTCGAGAACATACTATTGTGAGGATGAGTTATTTTTAAAATTTTTTTTCATGGAAAAGCCTAACCCCCTCGCCAGGAGGAGCATAGATTATTTTAATTATTATTATTTTTTTTTTTTTTTGTATCATTGAGTCAATGCCTACTAAAAATCTGAAAATTAAAAAAAAAAAAAAAAACTAAAAAAGTTTCAGGTCCCAAAGGAATATATACATATATATATATATTGTTTAAAAAGGAATAAAGAAAGATTCAAAGTAATTCAAAATCAAATCTCTGAAATTGCATCTACATTTCTACATTAATCTGTTGATTTTTTTTTTTTTAATACTATCGTCAGTATATTCATTAAAAGTTGTAAAAAAAATATAAGTAAATATAATGGCTAATTTAAAAATTGTTTTAATAAAAATTAAGGATAATTATTTTAAACAATTTTCAGATAATTTTCTTTTTATATTACACTAATTCCATTTCATTACGGAATCAATGTCATGTGATGAAACAATCATCATATGCCAAGCAGATATAAATATATTTATAGAAAATATTATTATCATTATATTACATATTTTCTATTATATTATTCTATTACATAATTTATTATATAGAAATAATAATATTTTCATTATAATAAATTAATATATTTCATTATAATAAATAAATATATTTCATTTTAATAAATAAAAACATTTTACGCATTAAGCAAAGAAAGTCTGTAAATGTTGTTTCATGACATTACGACTGTAAAAGAAAAACAACCACCAGGAAAAATGAAAGTTAATGTGATTATATTATGCGGTTCTTCAATCAGACAAGTTTTTATTAACTAAAAGATCCAACACATAAAAGATAATAAACCAAAAAAAAACCCGCTTCATTTTTTGGTTTATTCTTTTTCCATAACAAATAAAAAATAATAATAAATACTCATAAGGTAAGAGTATATATAAAAACCTTTCTTTTACTTCGAATGCAACGGATAATACAGAGAACGGATAATAGACAGTTAATCTTTATACCACAAGGAAGGCTGCACCGCTGTTACTCATTTAGGACTACCAGGGTGCACGTGTAGCTTGAAGATATGCTACGGACGCGAGTAACATTACCTCCACAAAGTTATACGATCCTATTACCCCGGGACCTAAGGTTTAAAGTGGATTCGAACCACTACAAAACATCCATGGCACCACCGGGACTCGAACCCGCAACCTACGACACCGAGCACCAGAGCGCTAGCCAGTCAGCCATCAGATCCCGCATCTTTCTACATTAATCTGTAGATTTTTTTTTATTAATGATATTATTTTAAGCAATTATTTGACAACTTTTTTCATCTAAAAACTTTCCGTGTATCACATTGATTCTATTTCATTACCAACATCTCGTATGGAAAGCAGAAATTAATATAATAATAGAAAATATTATTAATAATATTATTATATAACAGACATACATTATTTTTATATTATGTATCATGCACTTTATTATTATATTGTATATTTTATGACATGGAAGTATAAACATCTTTATGCATTATGCAAGAAATTCTGTAAATGTTGCTTTTGGCCATATTACGACTAAGCAAGAGGGAAAAAACAACCACCAGGGGGAAATAAGAGGGAATGTAATTTTTTATTATGTGGGTCATTCTTTCAGACACGTTTTTATATACTAACAAAACCAAAACATAAAACGATAGTATGTAATGAACAAAAAATACTCATAACGTAAGAATATAAACCAATGGAGAAAAAAAATTTCTTTAAATAATTTACTTAATTTATTCAATATATAGTAAGTTCTTCATTTTTATATGATTATTTTTTAATGCTGCTGGCAATACAAAGACAGTTATCTTTATGCCATAAGCCAAGGCTGCATCGAGTGGTTTGAGGATATGCTACGGACGCGTGTAACACTAACCCACAACTCTACGGGAGTATTAGACCGGCACCTAAGGTTTGAAGTGGATTTGATTCCTACAAATCATCCATGGTACCATTGAGTTCGAATCTGAAACCTGTGGTACCGAGCGCTGGAGAGCTGACCACTCGGCCATCAGGCCCTTATGTATAAAAACCAATGGAAAAGGATTTCTATAAATAATTTACTTAATTTATTCAAGATACAACAAGTTCTATACTTTCTAAAATACACAGTACATTTAGGCAGTGTACAAAATAAATAATGTCAATTTTTGACAAGTGCTACATTATTTAAGTATCATATTTCCACCAAATAAATACTTTGGAAATATTACATTAGACGAACTAAAATTTCTCTAAGCTGACCAATATACACCACACACATCAAATACTATTCATAACATCATACCCAACAATGATGATAGATAATTCTATCAACGCGCATTACATAAAACTCAAATATATCGGCCAAAAACTCGAAGAGATTATACTAAACAGCTGCTAATATAAACAGCGAATCCATAGAGAGACGCATCAAAAACAATTTCGCCCGCGAGCCATCATAATCAGCGGGACGTCGCCACGGCTTAAGTCAGAACTTAATCCCGGTCGAAATCCACCATTTCAAAAGACAAGGGAGTAGGGGGTGTACTAATTACATCAAAATAGAATGCCACCCTCATCCATCATAGTATAAACTTAATCGAAAACTCTCAGGCCACCCCCATAACGCACGCCGAATAATAATGAAATGCCCCCTACCCTCTTCCTCCACCCCTGAGTTTTGGATTTAAAGGGATGCTCTCCGGGAACTCCCACGGTTCCACAGTTGATGGACGGATTAATAAATTGTTGATTCACCGCACTGGGAGAGGATTGCGCCTACAGGTTGGGGGATTTGACGAGGCCGGGTACAGAGTTCTCCCAACGGCTTTTCATGGAAATAAAAGGGATGGATTTCTGTAACGGGAGATTAATTTTATTTTTGAAGCAATAAATTAGTGAAAATGAAAAATTAATTTTTCGAATTGAAACCTGTTTCATTTTTGATTTAGTTGGGGAAAAAAAAAAAAAAAAAACCGAGTTCGTAACCGTTTTGTCCCAGGAGCATCTTGAGATAAATATTATTGTTCTGAAACACAATAGAGAATAGAGGTGCAAACAGAGTAAATAAATTATAATTGCACATTAAATAAAATGTTTCAAATTCGAAAAAAAAAAAGAAAACACCCGATTATCACATTATCACATAAAACATTTAATATATTTTGATTCTTCCCCACCCCCAAGTGCTGAAAATTTCGATTCGAGAATAATAATAATAAAAAAATTTCCAAGTGTGAATATTTTTTAAAGAATGCGAAGTTCTATGGTAGATAATATTCAAAATCTACGAATCAAATTTTAATGAAACAACTTATTCACCCCAAGATTATAGTGAGCTCATCTTTTGCTCGGCAAAAATAACTGTTATAATATCAAAATATTGCTGAAGTTACACAATTTTTTTTAAGATATAAAGCATCTGTTTATTTAATATAAAGCTATTTTTTTATTTCATTGATGACCACAAAATTAAAACAATTACAACACAATGGCTACATTATAATTATATAATTATGTATTACTATAATAAATTACTCTTACTTTTATAATGATTAGATAACTTTATAATGATAAATCTTAAATCTAATTTGAATAAGTAAAATGAAGTAGTAATGTTTTCCTATACGAACTCAGGGACCCTATGAGCAAGGCACTAGAACCCACAAGAACCCCTATATGAGCATGGTTTTCAACATTACCCTAGAAGTTTCATGGTATTGAGAATCACTTGCATCTTAATTTTTACAGTATTGAAAATGATTCCCCCTCTTCTGAAGAGAAAACTATTTTATAAATATAACCTTTCACGATATTATATCAATTACTGAAATGCTGTAGAATGAAGAATTAATTCTACCTTTTATGGTATTAATACTAATCACTAGCTGTAATGTGTGGCAGTTCCCCCTGAAAGTCCTCCGGGAAGGTACTGCCCTACTCATTCAGCTACACGGAGCAGAAGTCAGACTTCTACCTATGGGGCTGAATCAAAAACAGAAG
Source organism: Caerostris extrusa (assembly GCA_021605095.1). Lineage (NCBI taxonomy): Eukaryota > Metazoa > Arthropoda > Arachnida > Araneae > Araneidae > Caerostris > Caerostris extrusa. The sequence continues at coordinate 26,001 of BPLR01018593.1, forward strand.
CTGTAACCCTCTTCCTTTCTTCCATGAGGGATACGACAATAACAACAAATCAAATGTAGAACAGTCAATAAATTCTCTCCTTCACATTACATATCAATCTCTGAAATGCTGTAAAATGAAGAATAAATTGTCCCCTACATGATATCATACTAATTAAACAAATCACTAAAATGCAGTAGAATGAAGAATTAATTCTCCCTTCATGGTATTATACTAATTATGCTAATCACTAAAATTCTAAAGAACGGGACAATAAATTCACTTTTTCACGGTGTTATATCAATTATCGAAATGCTGCAGAATTTTTCAAGATATAAAGCATCTGTTTATGTAATATAATAAAATTAATATTTTATATTATTATTATTATTTTATTATTTATTATTTTTTATTATTATTATCATTATTATTTATTTAAACACTAATTTATATTCATGGTATTATACTAATTATGGTAATCACTAAAATGCTGTAAAATGGACAATAAATTATCTCCTTAACTGTATTATATTAATCACTAAAATGCTGTAGAATGAAGAATAAATTTTCCCCTTCACGGCATTATACTAATCAAAAAGCTGTAGAATGGACAATAGATTATCTCCTTCACGGTATTATATCAATCAAGGAAATGCTGTATAATGAACAAATCCCCTTCACGATACTATACTAAACTAAACACTGAAATGTTGTAGAATAACCAAATTTCCGATAATATATTAATCACAAAACAGATTAATAGACAGTAAACTTTTCCCCTTTTCTTCATTTCCATGATGCTAGTTTGAACCTGTTCCATTACAGGCTAATTTATATATTTACGTAAATAATCCATATCATAATTACTACAAATATATTACTATTAATAATGTCCCTAATTTTGAAAACTTCAAAAAAAAATTTAACTTGATAAAGATCATTTGTCTAATTCTTTATAAATTATTATGAAATTGATGAGTCAGACAAAATCAAATACGTAATATTTAGCATTTCAATTCCGCGTTGAAACAAATTATGATGAACCTCAGTTATAAAAACATAGCTCACAAAAATTGTAATATTTTACGTATATATTTACCTATCATAAATAACCATCATTAATTTAATATTACAAGTAAGTTATGAACAATCAAAGAAACAATCCAGTCACAAATTCATTTAAACATTACTATGCCTATATTTATAGTAAAGAATCTATTAAAAATGTAAATAAATAGAAGGCATTTTTCTAATTTAAAAAAATGTTTTCTGCATCACTCTTAAGGAATATTTACTTTGAATAAATTAAATAATTTTTGCAACTGAAAGCCTATTATTAGCATGATGTACTAAACTCATTAATAATATAAACAGCGAATATACTGGAATTTATATTTATTACAAACTAATGTAATAAATATACACTGTAAAAAATTTTTCACGAAAGCATTATATTTTGCAACACGTATTTATTTAATACTAATTATATTAATGGTAAATTAATTGTAAAATAAAACTTTCTACAAAAATAAATAAAACTTTATTTTTGTAGGATGTTTTCTACAAAAATAAAGCTTTCTACAAAAATAAATTTTTCTACATTAAATAATTTTGACTTTTAAAATTGCACAGAAAATTACAAATGATAAAAAATTTTCAAATCATATTTTTCTCAATTATCCTTTATTTTTTACCTAATATTAATAAAATAAATAAAATAACAATTACAGCTAAAAATGATGATTAAATTTTTCTAAAAATTAAATAATTAATCACAAAAAAAAAAAGTATTTTTAAACACATTTATCGATTTAATTTTATAATTAAATATGACAACTCTCAGTTATAAAAAAATAGTTAACAAAAAAAAAAAAATAATAATAATAAGGTAATATTATGAAAAAATCGCCTTTATTTGATTAAAATTTTTTTAAAAAAATCGTTTTCAGTTGATTAAAATTTTTTTAAAAAATCGTCTTCATTCGATTAAAAAAATCGTCTTCATTTGATTAAAAAATTTTTAAAAATCGTCTTCATTTGATTTAAAAAATTTTTAAAAAATCGTCATTTCATTTGATAAAAAAAATTGAAAAAATCGTCTTCAAAAAAAAAAATTTAAATCGTCTTCATTTCAAAAAAATTTAAAAAATTGTCATCATTTTACTTTGACATTTAAATCCGACGTTACAAAATCACGTGGGAAAAGTGCGAACGATTCGCGACTAGAAGATACCAAACGAACAATAAAACTGCACTCACCACCTGTGGGAGTTTCATGTTCGCAGCAGCGCACAGGATCGCTGAGTTGATTCTTCCAACCTTTCCACGAGCACCCACACCGAAATAGAAAAACAAAAAAAATCGTTTGGCGTAGATAAAAGAAGAAAAAAAAATCGTTTGACAATCAATCGATCTGGCAAAGAAATTAAGCAAAAAAATCTCTTAGCAGACGACTTCTTTTCTCCCCTTTGTCCGGCAGGAAAGCAGAGGGGCATGCCAAGGGGTCGGCGAGGAATACCAGACTGACGATTTTCTCCGGCGGATGGAGTTCACGGAGCACTTGCGCGGGAGCACACTGTGCTGGTGCTTGATCGATGCTTTTAACGGTGCGTGTGTGTGTGTGTGTGTGTGTACGGATCTCTTGACTCAGGTGTGGAACGGTGCTAAATCTTCACTTCGACGCTCCATTCGCTTCGAACACGGGGTGGAATGGAAGGGGGTGGGAAAAAAATTGCATTGACTTTTTCATTATGTTCCAATACTGAACGAAAATATAGTGCAAATAAAAACATAGGAAAAAAAAAAAGAATAATAAACTACTAATTGCGCCAGGAGAATATAAATATTAGATATATAACAATACGTACATGAACACCTGCATGAAAATACTTATAATCTAATTGCATGCACATTTTCTGAAATATTGTAATACACAGATATGCAAAGACTACTGACATGTTCGAATTGAATTATTATGTCTGATTCAAATTGAATTATTATTATTTTTGATTCGAATCACTAGCTTGAATTGAATTATTATTATTTTTGGTTCGAATCATTAGTCCGAATTGAATTATTATACTGATAAGTTCGAATTGAATTATTATGCTGATATGTTCGAATTGAATTATTATGTTTGATATGAATCATTAATTTGAATTGAATTATACTGATATGTTCGAATTTAATTAATATGTTTGATATGAATCATTAGTTCGAATTGAATTTTTATGTTTGATTCGAATTGATTAGTTCGAATTACATTATTATGTTGATTTGACTCGATTAGTTCGAATTACATTATGTTTAATTTGAATCGATTACTTCGAATTACACTGTTATTTTCAATTCGAATCGATTAGTTTGAATCAAATTATTATAAATGTTCGAATAGAAAGACTACAATATTCGAATCGAAAGACTACAAATATATTCGAATCCATTATGTCAAGGATGAGCACGAAAAATCCGTAGTTTGAAAAGTAATTGCGTTGACGTAAAGGCTGTGGAGATGAGAATGCGAACCTTAAGATTTCTCGAGTTTCCGTTCAAATTTATAGTAGTAAAATTTAGTAATTATCCTTTATTTGATGCATCCTGGGAAACGTTGACTCTGCTACATATCTAACATTGTAGTGGTAAATTACCTTACGTTAAAATGTATGGCATTTGAAAACAGCATAATACATTAGAATAATTCTTGTACTGGAGTTTAGGACATGGAATACACGAATATAATACAATAATATAAATAATTATATATTATAATTATTATTATTATCATTGAAGCAACGAGCGACCACAGACATCAAAAGGACGAATAGCAAGAACTGCATTGACAAATAAAACAAACCTCACAAATAATTATACGAAATATACAATAACAGGTGAGAGATAAGTTGAGAGGGAAAAAAACACAAAAGAAAATAATCACAACCTCTTGAGGATACTTTTATGAAGGAATATGTTCAGGATATTATGAACCCATATTATTACTGTGTTTTTGACTTGGACAAAACACAGCTAGCGACAAATACATCTACCGACTTAATATTTTATATATATATATATAATAAGTAGCTGGCGAACATTCAGACAGTTGTCATTGATGCCTTAAAGCAAGCGCCGCACCAACGTCACTCACTTAGCACTACCCAAGAGGTGCGTGTAACTTGAAGATAAGCTACGGACGCTGAGTAACAATACCCCGCAACGCTCTACGATCATGTTAGACCGTGACCTATGGTTTAAAGTGGATTTCGAACCACTGTAAACATTCATGGCACTACCGGGACTCGAACCCGAAACCTGTGCCCCTCGATCATTCAGGCCCTATATATAAATATATAGTGGATGGTATTGTAGTTGTTATGAATCCACTTTAAGCCGTAGGTTCAGGTCTGATACGACCGTTGAGCGTCAAAGAGCCCATTCAGACTTCTCAATACCCAAACTGTAAAGGGGTGACTCAACTCTGGCCACAGTGATATGGTGTGATGTAGTAACAGGTGGGCTGAAAGGCGGCGTTACTAGTATTAAATCCATATGATTTTTAGTTAGCCCTAACCTTCAAAAGACACGCGTATACATTTGACAGCTGTTGCACTATTAATATGTGAGTTATAGCATTTTTAGTGAAGCAACTTTAGTTAGTTTGAAAAAAATGGATAAAAAGGAATTCGTGCGTTAATAAAGCATTGCTTTTTGACGAAAAAAAATACTATTGAAGCCAAGGCTTGGCTTGATAAACATTATTCGGACTTTGCACCAGAAAAATCAACTGTAGAGAAGGTGTTTGCTAAATTTAAACGAGGCGAAATGAGCACCGAGGACGATGCATGCAACGACCTCGGTCATGCACGCATCGACCATCAAAGGAACGTGTTGGACATATCGAGAACGAATATTTGGATATGCGAAAGCTCTGCTCAAAGTAGGCGCCGCGCGAGCTCACAATCGACCCAAAACAACAACCAATTGATGATTCTAAGCAGTGTTTGGAGCTGCTCAATCGTAATAAACCCGAATTTTTGCATCGATATGTGACAATGGATGAAACATGCTCCATCATTTCACACCGGAGTCCAATCGACAGTCAGCCGACTGGACTGCACGTGATGAACCGACTCCAAAGCGTGGAAAGACGCAAAAGTCGGATGGCAAGGTTATGACATCAATATTTTCGGATACGCATTTTATAATATTCATTGACTATCTTAAAAAGGAAAAACCATAAACAGCGACTATTCCGTAGTGTTATTGGAGCGTTTGAGAGACGAAATCGCGGAAAAAACGGCCTCATTTGAAGAAGAAGATAGTGCTCTTTTATAAGACAATGCACCGTGTCACAAATCAATGAAAACGACGGTAAAATTGCATGAATTGGGCTTCGAATTGCTTCCGCATCCGCCATATTCTCCACATCTGGCCCCAAGCGACTTTTTCATGTTCTCAGACCTCAATAGGATGTTCGTTGGACATAAATGAAGAAACGCGCCAATGAAGAGCTAATCGACGAAACTGAAGCCTATTTTTACAAATCGTGCTATTAAAATAGTATCGAAAAATTGTATGACCGCTATAATCGTTGTATCGCCCTCGAAGGCAACTATATCGAATAATAAAATCAAATTCTATACAAAAAAAAAAGAATTTTTCTATGCTAGCCTACGAACTTTTCAGCCCACCTGGTAATCAGGGTAAAATGTGCACAAAATAACAGTACAGCGACAAACCAAACCTCAATATGTATATGATCGAAATAATAAAAATTATATATTGATTACTTTACTGATTGGTGAAAATTTCTATATATATAACTTTAACATTTTTATAATTTTAAAATAATTTTTATGCATTTTTATACATAATAATTAACCTATAATTATTATATAGAGACATTTAAGCTCTATTCTAGCGACGGAAATAAATAAAACTTGGCAGCCTACAACCAGACGATGAAACCCTCCCCCCTTTTTTTTTCTTTACTGTGTTATGCGAATTACACTCATGTCCATAAATTAAGGATAATGAAGTTCAGGCAAAGAAAGAGACAGAAGCAAAACACATTTGAATTATTTGAAAAGTCTATTTATTAAACAAAAAGGTAAAGAGCAGAAAAGATGCTATATGTTTGACATAATTAATAAAAATGCGATTTTTACTCCCTGGAATAAATTTCAAAAAAGAACCTATTTACAAAAAACAGTATAACATGGTTAGTATGATGGTTAATATGGAGTATGTCTCCCGGACGATGCAATACAGGCCTTACAACGCCTAGGCATGCTGAGTATCAAATTATCAATCTGATCTTGGGGAATATTACACCACTCATCAAGCAATGCCCTCCGAAGTTCCGGTTGACAGGTGGGAGGGGGCTGCAATTCGTCGGCCAAGCATATCCCACACATGCTCTATTGGATTCAAGTCCGGTGAGTATGCTGGCCAATCCATACGGGTGATATCCTCCAATTGAAGGCATTCGTCTACAATGTTTGCACGGTGAGGACGGGCGTTGTCATCCATAAACAGAAATTCAGCACCCATGGCGCCCCGAAACAAAGTACATGTTGTTCCAGAATGACATCCCGATAGATGTGGCCTGTCATCGTTACACTCTGAACATGCAAGTCAGTTCTGGAACCAAGAATAATTCCTCCCCAAACGAGCCATCCAGCACCACCGTAACGGTGTCATTCAATGGTGGTAACGGGTACCTGGCGTTCTCCATATGAAAGTCCGGCGAGAATCAGACTGCAAACTAAACCTGGACTCGTCGGAAAACATCACACCAGACCACCGTTGCGGTGTCCACAATGCATGCTCTCTACTCCAGGTTAATCGCAGGCGACAGTGAGTTGCGGTAAGTGGAACACATCTGACAGGCCTACGAGCATATAGACCAATGTACCCTAAGCGTCTGTACACGGTCTGCCTTGAAACTGTTGTACAGGTAGCAGAAGAGAGCTGACGAGACAGGTCTGATGCTGTGCTCCGTCTGTTTCTTTTGGCAGTAACTGCTAAATACCGGTCCTCATTCAGCGTTGTAACTCGGGGGCGACCTGTGCTGTAACATCTACTCACATTACCATCATCTTGGAATCGTTGCCAAAGCCTGGAGATGACACTTGCGATTCCAAGTTCCTCGGTTCCAGCTGGGTACGTCCACATTCCAGTCGTCCGATAATTCTACCACGTAAAAAATCATCCAAACGCTTCCTTTGTGCCATAACTATGCGGTTATTGCACTGAAAGGCTTTTAAAGCGCTTGTGAACAATTTTACTTCTTTGCCACCATTCCTTATATGCCCCTCTCTTACACTCTCGTCATTGTGACGTACTATCCGCGCCATCTGATGGTTTCCTGTAATTTGCATATTCTTCTTCGTGTGATAATTCTACAGGTGAAATTTTTATTTTAGAGTTCAATTTCTGTGTGATTCTGAATTATCCTTAATTTATGGACATGAGTGTAAATAAACGAAACTATACAATATTTCAGCTATTTCAATTGCATAAAAAACATTAAAAATGACTACATTTTTAAAATTAAACATAACTGAATTTATTGTTATTATGTTGATCAGTTTTTATATTCTTCAGAAAGACAGTGTCTTTTTAGTTCTCGCACATATAATCTAGTTCTCTACAGTACATGCTAAATTTTAGCATACTCCTACTATAAATAAATATAAAGCTGATAAGCCCACTGCTCTGATAATATATGAAACCAGGTCCAGATTCTATAACTAGTCAAAAGGAAAACCTCTGTTGTTGAAATCATGATGCTTCAAAGTGGCATTTACCTCCATAAACGTTGCTTTCAGAATGGTGTGCATGATAGAAATGAATCTGTTCGAAGTGGACTAACAGTGATAATTCATCTTATTTTAGTTTAGTCTTGGGTAAAATTATTACTACTACTACCATACCACATCACAGTGGTTCGAATCCATTTTAAGTCGTAGGTCCTGGTCTAACATGACTACTACTACACCACACCAAGGATGTTTGTTAGTGGTTCAGAACCCACTTTAAACTGTAGGTCCCGGTCTGTTTAACCCTCGTGTGCACAAAATGACCGTAGAGCGACAAATTAAGCCACATTACTGTGCCTAGAGCTGAGTTGTCCTTTTACAGTTTGGGAATAAGAAGTCTGAGTGGGCTCTGTGACGCTCAACGATCATATGATACCGGGACCTACGGTTTAAAGTGGATTCCGAACAACTACAAACATCTATGGCGCAGCAGGGACTCAAACCCGAAACCTGTAGTATCGAGCGCCAAAGTGTTAGTCACTCGGCCATCAGGCCCGCATAATATAATACAACTTAAAAGGACTTGCAACCTCCACGATCATATCTACACGTTTTAAAAACAGTGACTGCAATGAACGTGAAAAGAATAGAAATCATTATCTCTTAATTCCAGCTAGCGGGCATTACCATAAGGTTAAGAATGTAAAATATTCATTAAGCTAAAAAGTAATCAAGTATTAGTAATCACCCTATTTAAGTGTTTACAAATCAATAGGTAATGAGCAGAGCATTTCTGAAATGAGGGCACAAACAATGGGCCAACACAATCATGGCCGAGACAGCTCGGTGTAACAGGCATGAAACGGCCTCTCTCAGATTAATGAGGAAGCAGCACCGAATGGGGCCGTTTACGGTGCGATGAATTACCCGGATGAATTACACCTCTTCGAATAGTAATATGAATGCCACCGCATTAAGTCACAATGCAATTAGTCCCGTGGGCATGCGTTATTGCTTTGATAAGTAACCGTAAATCTCATAGAATGAAATAGATTTAAATCTAGATTAAAGACAAAATCAATTGTAAAGAATACAATTATAATCAGTATTACACCAACTTGACCGCAGTTTAAACGGGACATTATTAATTTCAATTCCTACTATTAGTTCACTCTCTCCCTATATATATTTTGTTCAAATTTTCAATCGTTCATGAAATACTTTTTTTTCATCCACTCAAGTTCAGATACATTTTTTTTAAACTTGTAGTGGATGACACTGGATGTTAATACAGTTTTTTCAAATATTATTTCAGTAATTAAATTTAATTGATTAATTTAAGCTTTTTTTGGATTTAAGTTGCATATATCTACCAATAGAGGGGCCAGATGTCGGAGAAAAAAATTTCAACTTAATTTGTAAAGGACTTTTCTGCAATAGAGTGAAAAAAAGTAAGAATTGACTTTAACATTTTTTTTTTTTCATATTACTTCTTTTATAATTACAAAATTTACTACTTATAAACTACGGATTATAATACGTTAAAAACTCCAGATTTTTGTGTTGAGGATAATAAGCCGTTGAATAAAATCTATATAAAATTTTCAAAAATATGTAGACATTAATTTCATAAAATCATCGTTTAAAAACGATTTTTTCAACAAAATAATAATAATAATATTAATCATGATAGTAGAGACAAAACTTCATATGAGAGGGGAAAAAAAATGTTTCAAACCTGGAAAAAGAACAACAGTAGCACACAATGGATGAGATTTGGTTTGGTTTGTTGCTCTACGGTCATATTGTACGCACGAGACTAATAGACCAGACTTGTACTAAATAGACCAGGATCTACAGTTTAACGTGGGTTCTGAACCACTCACAAACATCCATACTACCGCCAGGAATCGAACCTGAAGCGTGGGATACCAAAGGTCCGAGCGATAGTCCCACCAGGCCGCACCACGATGGATGAGAACCAAATATTCACAGAAGAATGCAAAATATGAAGAATATCGATATGTATGAGATATCGGTTGATAATGCCATTGAGTAATGAAGACTTCAGTTATAGACAATTATTGGAAACGGTGTGAAAAAAGACCAAACTAAAATGTGACGAACATCAATATGTAACAGAGGTTGAAAAAGCTATGGAATAATGAAGATTTGAGTTATAGGTAATTATTAAAAACGGTTTGTAAAATGACAAATTAAAATTGAACAAACATCGAGGCGAACCAGAGGTAGGTTGAAAAATTCCTGGATTTATGAAGATCTGAGTTATACATAATTATTGGAAAGGGTTCGCAAAAGTTCAAACTAAAATGTGACGAACATCCATATGTATCAGAGGTTGCAAGAACTCTGGAATAATAAAGATTTCAATTACTTTTAATTTTTGAAAACGGTTTCTAAAATTTCTGCAATAATAAAGATTTGAGTTACAGATAATTATTGGAAGTGGTTAGCAAAAGGCAAAACTAAAATTTCATGAACACCGATATGTATCAGAGATCGGTTGAAAAACCCTATAATAATGAAAATTTGAATTATAGATAATTATTGGAAACGGTTCCACAAAGCTCTAGAATAATGAAGACGTGGAACGCCGATAATTATTGGAAATGGTTTACAAAAATCCAAATTCAAATGTGATTAATATCGATATCTACCAAAAGTGGAAAAAGCCCTGGAATAATGAAGATTTCAGTTATAGATAATTATTGGAAACGGTTTAGAATAGGCCAAACTAAAATGTGACGAACATCGATATGCATAAGAGGCTGAAAAACCCTATAATAATGAAGGCTTGTGTCATAGATAATTATTGAAAACGATTTGCAAAAGTTCAAATTAAAATGTGACAAACATCTATATGAACCAGAGGCAAGTTGAAAAATTACTGGAATAATGAATATTTGAGTTTTAGATAATTATTAGAAGCGGTTTACAATCAAATGTACGAGAAGCGGTATACATTTTGCTATCAAAGCAAATTTCCATTATGTATATCTAACTAGCACCACAAACAAGTAATTGATTCGTCCATATCCACCGATGAACCAGATGCTTATCATTCCATTTAAAGTCATATATACTTCAGTTCTTATGTTTATAGATTTGCTTTTATACTAAAACTCATAGAGAAAGATGAATTATAAAACACATAGAAGTTGATCACTATAAAAATTCAACAAACGCATGAAAAACTCATAAATAAATAAACAGCAAGCAAATAAATCAATTGGAAGTGAAAAAAAAAAAAAAGGATCGAAAAAAAGAAATTGTTGAAGCAACTTGCTAACGTCCAGGTTGACGTGACTTTAAGTTCATTCCATCCCCCACCCTGTCAGGCGGACAGTCCTCGAGGGTGCTTTCATATCACTTCACTTCCGCCAAAAAAATATTTTTTTTTAGAAGAAATGTGGCCGACGGGAAATGGTACTTAAATTCAAACGTAAACGATGGTCAACGAGCACTGGACACGACAGGACACTCGGTATCTTACGGTTGTCCTCCTGCAGACGATATTTCACAGTCACTTTATTAATCACGCGTAAGTTGGCAACAGATTTTATTATTTTTTTTTAATGAGAAAAATGAACTAAAAAATTTATATATATATATATATATATATTAAAAATATGTTATCTACATTTTTAAAGCTCTAATGGGCCAAAGGGGGTATTAATTTCACTTCACTTTTCCTCAGGGTGTTTTCCAAACAGAAATTTCGAACATTTCCAGAATATTTCTTTGATGCGCGAAATAAAGCGAAGAAACATCAAGGAATTGCACTTCTTCTGGCGTCAATGTATATACTAGTAAAACTAATAAATAAACGCAAAAAATATATATTAATAAATTACTGAATATAACATAATTATTAAATTGAGACACACATAATACCTAGGGTGATGAAAGCTGAAATTTCATTTTGATATTTTTATATACTGATATTTTTATATATTTTATAAATATCGTGCACGAGAATCAAAATTCGGAAGTGATATAACATCAGAATCTATTATAATTAAATAATACGAATAAATAAGTGCAAAAAATATATTTAAATAGAGCATTACATAAAAAACACAATGTTTAAATTAGGGTACAAATAATCATAAGATGGCGCGAGCTAAAATTACATTTTGAAACTTTTATAGGGTGTCTCAAAAATTCATGTACAATTTGTATTCTTAAAAATCCTAAATAATCTGGAATATTTAGTAATGAAAGATATTATTTCTCCGCTGATTACTGTGTAATTTACTCCAGAGAGAAACGAAAAATGTTTTACGAAACAAAAAAGAGTAGGACATATTTTTGTATTTCGTCTTCTTCAAAATTGAATCCTCCAACATATGATCATCAACCTTGATCATCCATTATATAAACATTTTATTGGCGTAAAAGCCCCATGATGGACTAAGGACTTCTGCCTACTGGCAGATTTCGAGACAGGATATGTTACTTTTTAAAGATTAGGGTTGTCAGCTCTACACCCAACGCTCTGAGATCATATTAGACAGGAACCTACGGTTTAAATTGATTCCAAACTACCACAAACATCCATGGCACCGCCGGGACTCGAACCCGAAACCTACGGCCCCGAGAGCCAGAATATGAATATATACTTAATTTTCTAAAATCATAGATTTGTTTTTATACTAAAACTCAGAGAAAGATGTATTATAAACACTCATAGAAGGTGAAAGCTATAAAAATTCAAGAAAAAGTATGAAAAAATCATAAAGAAATAAAAAGCAAGCAAATAAATCAATTTCTTCAACCATTTCTAAAATAAACCGACTATAAATGGAATAAAATACACAAGTTTGAAGTGAAAAAAAAAAAAAAAAAAAAAAAAAAGAGAATCGAAAATGAAATTGTTGAAGCAACTTGCTAACGTCTAGGCTGACGTGACTTTAAGTTCATTCCATCCCCCACCCTGTCAGGCGGACAGTGCTCGAGGGTGCTTTCATGTCACTTCAGTTCCTCCAAAAAAGTTATTTATTATTTTTTTAGAAGAAATGTGGCCGATGGGAAATGGTACTTGAATTCAAACGAAAACGATGGTCAGCGAACACTGGACACGACGGGACACTCGATATCTTACGGTTGTCCTCCTGCAGACGATATTTTACCGTCACTTTATTAATCACGCGCAAGTTGGCAGCAGATTCACTCATGCCTGTTCACAAATTCTAGATTTTTTTTTCTATCCAAATATATATATATATATATATATTAAAATATGCGATCTACATTTTTAACGCTCCAATGGGCGAAAGAGGATATTAATTTCACTTCACTTTATTTTTACCTCAGGCTGTTTTCGAACATTTCCGGAATATTTCATTGGCGAATGAAAAAGAGCTGAAACATCAAGGAAGTGCATTTTTTTCTCACGTCAATATTTATACTACTAAAACTAATAAATAAAGGCAAAATAATATATATGAGTAAAGAATTGAGTACAAAATAATTATTAAATTGAGGCATATATAAGATAGTGACAGCTGAAAATTTCATATTGACGTTTTTATAGGGCATGTCAAAACTTCATGGAAAATTTGAATTCCTAAACATCTAAAAAGAAAGTAATGAAAGAGCTGATTTCTCCGCATAAAAGAAACTGCGTGATTTTAATTCGAAGAGAAACACAATTTTTTTTTCTTACGAAACAAAAATAGGACATATTTTATAATAATGTTGACTAATTGAGAATAATTTTCCTGCATAAAATAAACTGCGTAATTTCATTTCGAAAAGAAAAAAAAAAAAAAATCAAAAACAAAAAGAGAAAAACATATTTCATACTGTGGGAGATAAAAAATGAAAAAATAAACGAATTTGACAGAAAAATTTCAAAATAATATATCAAGGTATGGTATAAAAATAAAGGAAGTTTTCACGAGTAAGTGTGCTAGTTGAGAACAATTTTCTCCATATAAAAAGAAACTTTGTAATTTTTATTTCAAAAAGAAACAAACAAAAAAAAAATTTACGAAACAAAAAAGAGAAGGAAGTAATTTACACTATGAAAGATAAGAAAAAAATTACATATGTATTTCAAAATGCTGCATTAAGATATGAGATAAAAATAAAAAAATAATGTAGGAGAATAATTTTCTCCGCCAACAGAAATTTCGTAATTTTACTTGGAAGAGGAACAAAAAGAGAAGAACATATTTTACACTATGGAGATAAAAAAAAAAAAAAAAAAAAATTAGACGAATTTTGAGTGGATATTATAAAAAACAAACTACATATTCATTTTAAAAATACTGTCCAATATATGGAATAAAAAAATAAGGTAGGAAGTTTCCAAAGTAAGTGGATTAATTGAGAATAATTTTCTCCGACCAAGAGAATTATTAAATTTTTTAAAATAATTTTACTTCGAAGAGAAACAAATATTTTACGAAACAAAGGGAGAAGGAAATATTTTACACTATAATGAATAAAAAAAAAAATAACAAATTCACTTTAAAATACTATATCAATATATAGGATAAAAATAAGGTTGGAAGTTTGAACGAGTAGAATAACTTTCTCGCATAAAAGAAACTGCATAATTTTACTTCAAAGAGAAACAAATTTTTTCTACGGAACAGAAAAGAAAAGACTTATTTTATACCACAGAAGGTAAAAAAAAAAAAAAAATTAATAAATAAATAAATATAAATAATAAAAAAAGATGAATTTTGAGTGGGCATTATAAAAACAAAGTGCATATTCATTTTAAAAACATTGTACCAATATATAGGATAAAAATAAGGTAGAAGTTTCCACGTGTAAATGGACTAATCGAGAATAATTTTCGCCGTTTAAGAGAAACTGCGTAATTTTACTTCAAGGGAAAAACAAAATTGTTTTTACGAAACAAATAGAGAAGGGCATATTTTATATTATGGAAGATTAAAAAAAAAAAGAAGAATTACAAAAACTTGAGTGGACATTAGAAAAAAAAAAAAAATGTTAAATATTATATTAAGAATAAAAATAAGATAGTCTCAAAAAGAAAACTTTTGCCTGTAGGCCCCTTATACTATGGGAGATACGAGTAAAAGAAAAAATTAGAGAAAAACAAATCAGAAAAACATATTTATTGTTAAAATATTATATTAAGATGTATAAAAATAAGGTAGGAAGTCTCCAAGAGAACTGTATCTACCTAACTGCGTGGCCTCGTAGGCCCCTTTATACTATGGGAGATACGAGTAAAAGAAAAAAAAATTAGACGAAAACATTGAGTGGACATCAGAAAAACAAAAACCACATATTTATTGTTAAAATATTATATTAAGATGTATAAAAAATAAGGTAGGAAGTCTCCAAGAGAACTGTATCTACCTAACTGCGTGGCCTCGTAGGCCCCTTATACTATGGGAGATACGAGTAAAAGAAAAAAAATTAGACGAAAACAATGAGTGGACATCAGAAAAACAAACCACATATTTATTGTTAAAATATTATATTAAGATGTATAAAAAATAAGGTAGGAAGTCTCCAAGAGAACTGTATCTACCTAACTGCGTGGCCTCGTAGGCCCCTTATACTATGGGAGATACGAGTAAAAGAAAAAAATTAGACGAAAACATTGAGTGGACATCAGAAAAACAAACCACATATTTATTGTTAAAATATTATATTAAGATGTATAAAAAAATAAGGTAGGAAGTCTCCAAGAGAACTGTATCTACCTAACTGCGTGGCCTCGTAGGCCCCTTATACTATGGGAGATACGAGTAAAAAGAAAAAAATTAGACGAAAACATTGAGTGGACATCAGAAAAACAAAACCACATATTTATTGTTAAAATATTATATTAAGGTGTATAAAAAAAAGGTAGGAAGTCTTCTTAAAAAGAAGACGTTGGCCAAATGCGGCAGGCCCGATTCCGTCTCTTTTTACGCCATTGCATTTCTCATCTGCCCGAGCGAAATAATCGTTGATGGATGAGGTCGACTTTCGAGTATACTAGCGGAACAAAATAAATCTTTTTTTCCCGCGGTATTCTTCATTGAAATGCTCCCAATGATAAACCTTTTAGAAACCATTAAACTGCTACTGAAATCATATCTCTAAGCTTTTTTTATATGTGAACGCTTAACAAATTACTCGACACAACAAATCAATTTTTTTTAAATCGAAAATAGTGTTGAAGAATGTAATAAACACAATTAAAAGAGGGGATTATTTAAAAGGATTTAAAGTTATTCAATTAGTCGATTTAATGCCATTATGAAATTTTTTTAATCGTTTTAATCCTTTAAAGGTTTTATTAGTCGGTTCTTTTTAACCAACATTTTAGTTGTTTAGTCAGTAACATAAAAGAAGATTGCTAGACGATTTATTGGCGACTATCTATGAGAAAAAAAAAAAAAGTCTTATCATACATTGATTTTAAAACAAATCCTTATTTTTTTTTTTTTAAAGAAAAAAACTCCAAATAATTGTGCATAAATGTAACACGTTTGAAGTCAACACACTCGTTTACATTACAGACGGTTTGCATACATTATTTCAATCAACATCGATTCTTCCCGTTTCTCAAGGCAATGACTGAATGAACGCGGTCAGCAGTTCAAAAGCTTGAAGCAATTTTTTCTCAAGAGAAGAATTTTGTTATTTCATTCACATGAGGAAGGGAATGCATGTTATTTGACAAGTATATAATAACGCCATCACTCAAATTTAACAGCAAACAAGCAGTCCGGTAAAAAAACAACAGTGGGTACATATATAACATTACTAAACAACAGTGGGTATTTATATTACATGCAATGAGTGTTTTGTACTAATGAGAACAACCTGTCACTCAAATCTGATAGGAGCTATTCGGTATTATGTATATTGAGGAAATTAATGAATGTCTGTGCGATCTTCACAGGACGAAACAACTACAGATTGAATATGAACTATACCATGAGTTGTTTCATTGTGATGGGTGATAGTGAAAAATGTCTACTCTAATGAGCAGCCAGGGAAGCTTCCCTCCTCTTGACGGATTGTCTTAAAAGGAATATTTTTGGTGAAGATGGGAGAAAGTTCTTCGACGAGTCGACCAGAAGTGTTTTTTTTTTTATTTCATTTTTTATTTTATTTATTTATTTTTGGCAGTGGCTGAATAGGCCGGAGTTTCCGCTTTTGTGTTATCAAGTGAACTCCTTGTGGTTTCGCGTATCACACCGTGCGATAGTTAAGGTCTGCAGCAGACCAGGTGTTTAGATTCATCGTAGACTTGAGAACTTCGGAAATCACCGAACTTTGAGTGAACTGCACTTGTGTATCTAATTTATGTCTTAATAATGTCTTATGTCTTGTAAATAGAGTTCTGTACATACATATATATATATATATATATATATAATGTTTGTAAATAAAAAATAAAATATTAAATAAAAATAAAGTATTCCATGAACCTGGCCCAAAAGTGGCCCTCTTGAAGGAACTATAAGTCTAATATAGGCTGAGACAGTATAATACAGCTGAATAATGCTCTCTTGCTCCTTTACAAATTAAATTTTTATAATCAGATTGAGAATTGTGATAAAACAGTAAATGATAAAAATATTTTGTCGTTGACCTGTGCTATTAACACCCACTACTTATAAATTTTTTATCTCTTTGACTTTTAATATATTCTTTAAAACTTGGAACTCAATTTCAAACAAATGATAAATACATTCAGTAAAACTTTATAATATATCAGGAAAATAACAAATATATGAATAAATCCGGACAAAAAAAACAGCATAGCGTTCGTCATTTTCCAAAACTCTCTTGTCGATAGTCGCAACAAAGCCGCCTTAACCAAAGAGCAGGAACAAACGACAACGCCACAACTTTTATGTCAATACGCAAGAAAAAGGGGGGAAGAAAAAAATGCTGCATACCAAATGAGTGTGAAGCCCCAAGAATCCAAGATTTAACACTCTCATCACCACCTACACCCCAAAGACAGTCCTCTTCCCCCTTTCCTTTTGTCCCAAAATTACCATAAGTGTCTGCCGGTGAGTACTTTTTGCAAAGAGACAATCTACGCGATGGAGAACTTTTTTTTTCTTCCTTCTTCCTTAAGTAGCTGCATCCCTTTTAGAGCGAGAGATGCCCGCGGTGTCAAATAAGCATTTTTTAATAGCTCCTGCCAAGGTGTCCCGGAAAGCTGTTTGGGATGTACATCTATATGATAAACTCTTGAAAGATCCGTTTCGGCCATTTTCTTTTTTTCTTCTTTCCCTTCCCTCTTCAATCCAAACATTTTTGATGGTCTCGTGGTTGTATTTTGAACTATAAGATCCATCTTTGTTTTTACAATGAGAAAATATATGATGCATTACAGTCAATGTTTTTCAAAAATAAAAAGTATTTGTTTTGAAAACTTAAGTCCATAAACACCACAAGAATGAATTTAAGAAATAAACAATGTCCACATATTACGACAAAATATCTTCAACTATGAAAACAAATTTTATAAAAGTGACATGAAAAAACTTGAATAACAATCAAACAATCATTAATTTTACAAAAAAAAAGGAGTACTTTGGTCAGAGAATCGCTAATTTCAGGAGGTATCATTATCCATGACATTGATTATCACCAGACAGATTTGAATGACATGTTGTTCTCATTAGTACAATTAACTAATTGCATGTAGTATAAATATCCATGACAATGCTTATCTTCTGCCAGAGTTTAGCGACAGGTTGTTCTCATTTGTACAAAACACTAATTGCATGCAATATAAATATCCACGATACTGCTTATCTGCTGTCAGATTTGAGTGATAGATTGTTATTATGCCCTTATACATTCCTTCCGTGAAGAATATACATTCCTTTCTCTTGGAAACGGAAATGTTGTACCGCTGCTACAATATATATACTTATTTAAGAGATTAATTTGCATATAGTTTTCCAGACTTGCAATCCAATCTTACTGGGTTTATTTCTACGCACGACACACTTACAAAACAGTCGTCATCACATTAAGCATAATCGGCGTCTACAGAGCTATTTGTATCGCCCCATCATGATCAGCAGTGCACCAGAACACCCCATTTTTTTGTCCATTTCCCGACCCCATTACCATATTCATCCCTACGACTCGAATAATCATTTCCCCGATTCCCAATTACTTCCCGATGCCGCGGTATTTATGAGTCACGAGAAAATGGAGCAGAAATGCCTTTTGATGCCACTATTAGCGTCTCCGATGCCCTTGTTGATAGTCCATGGGCTATTATTTGTATCCTTTGGGCCGTGATGGGGTTGGGTGGGGTCGACCTCCGAGGGTCGTTTTCGTGGTGTTTGGGAAGGAAATTACCCCCGAATGGTCTTACCCGGAAATATTGCACTGTGTTAGGAGTGTATCGACGGAAATGCCGATGTATGGCTTTTCATTAGGATGACGGGGAGGTGATTGTCGAGTTCTGAGTGGATCTGTATTATTTGAGCAAGATTTGAAGACAGGATTTTTCTTTTTTTCATGGCAGTTTTATATTTTATGGAAATTGCTAAAAGAAGAACAGCATTTTCTAGTCTACATTCCGGACAGCACTCGTTTTAATCTCTATTAGATTTATGTGAATGGGGGAAAAAAACCAAAGGTAGAACATGCAAATCAACTTGCAAGAACACCTGCAGAAGGTTCGATTCCCATAGGTTGGGTGTGGTAAAGGCATTAGATTAAGAACGCCAAGACTCGATGAATATTGAGTAACGAGACGATATAAACAATCAGACATATAGAGTATAAAAAGATAATGCTGGTATTCATGAATAAAAAGTGCTCAAAAAGACAATGCTAAAAGTGTTCATGAATAAAAAGTGTTCAAAAAAGATAATGCTAAAAGTGTACATGTTTAATGAAAGAGAAATGTCCTTTTCGTTTTTATATGCATATATATATGCATTATATACAGAGTTATACTAACTGAAATATCTGTGCAAGTATCTACGCAATTTTCATGGTCCATTCGTGACGAGCACATGTTAAAATACAAGATGGTGAAGATAAAGATTCCCAATATGGCACGCAAACGCAGGAGAGATATTCCTACATTTTTCCTGGAAGACCTTTTTCAATATCATGTCCTAGGAAACGAACTTATAGACACAAAAGTAGGGTTGCTGTTTCTAATCCCCAAGTGGGATTAGAAACTCGTTATATTCAGCTGGATCTCACCTCGCTCTTTCAAAATGAACCTTGTTCACGCCCACATTGATATTTAAAACAGGCCATGAAAGAATAAAGCTCTAATCCTGAACAGGCTACTCAAAAAAAGTAATTTTATAGCTGTTTTCACATCAAAAAGTTGTCGAACCTGCTGTCTCAAGTTTCATAAAAGAAGTTTTCTTCATATATATATATATATATGAAGTAAAACTTCTTCGTCTATATATATGAGATCAATTTGCATATAAACGAAATACAATGTTCATTGCACATTCTTAAATTTTAATTCAATGGGCCTTTTTTTATCGTTATTTTTAGATAGATGAAACCGTAAAGCTCCAAAACTGAACCACGTACTCATACAAACTAATTTTATGGAGGTTTTCACATCAAAATGTCGTCGAACCTGCTATCTCATATAAGAAGTTATACTTCATTATCTATATAAGAGAGAGAGAGATCAATTTGCATGTATTTTTCCAATGTTCATCACACATTTTTAAATCTTACTGGCTTTATGTCTTCGCACGCCACACTTACAATACAGCCGGCACCCCATTAAGCATAATCGGCATCTGCAGAGCTATTCGTATCGCCCCATCACGATAATCACTGCATCAGAACATCCCATTTTTTTTCCTCACCCCGACCCCATCCCTGCAGACACCCCATTACCATATTCATCCCTGCGACTCGAATAATCATTTCCCCGATTCCCAATTACTTCCCGATGCCGCGGCGTTTATGAGACGGCAGAAAATGGAGCAGAAATGCCTTTTTGATGCCACTATTAACGTCTCCGATGCCCTTGTTGATAGTCCATGGGCTATTATTTGTATCCTTTGGGCCGTGATGGGGTCGACCCCCGAGGGTCATTTTCGTGGTGTTTGGGAAAGGAAGTTACCCCGAATATGTCTTGTCCTCTTTTACCCACCCGGAAGGATTGCACTGCGTTGGGAGTGGATCGACGGGAAATGCCGATGTATGGCTTTTGACGGGGAGGTAATTGTCGAGTTCTGAGTGGATTTGTATTATTTCTTTTTTAACGGCTGTTTTGTATTTTATGGAAATTGCTAAAAGAAGAACTGCATTTTCCAGTGTATATTCCAGACAATACTTCTTTTAATGGCTCTATTAGATTTATGTAAAAAGGAAAAACTTGCTCGTAAACCAGAGGTAGTACATGGAAATCAACTTTCAAGAATATTTGGAGTAGGTCGATTCACATAGGTGGCATGTGCTAAAGGCATTACTTTAAAAACGCCAAGACTCTATGAATATTGAGTAATAAGACGATATAAAGAATCATATATATAAAAAGACGGTGTTAAAAGTACTCATGAATATAAAGTGTTCAAAAATGTAATGATAAAGTGTTAATCTTTAATGAAAGACAAATGTTCTTTTCGTTTTTATATGTATATATATTAGAGAGTTAGACTAACTGAAATTTCTATACATAAAGCATCTATACAAGTTTGGCGATGCATTGGCAACAAGATAAATGTTAGAATACAAGATGATAAAGATGTAGATTCCTAACATGACACTGAAATGCAGAAGAGATAACCCCTAATTTTTTTCTGGAAGCCCTTTTTCATTGTCATGTCCTAAGAAACGAACTTATATACACAAGAGTAGTGTTGTTGTTTCTAATCCCACTTGAGGATTAGAAACTCGTTATATTTAGCCTTGATATTTATTTCGCCTAGACATTTCAAATGAGCCCTTGATCAATCATTTATTAATATTTCATAATATATATATAATAAAATATCATTAGGCATAAAGCTCCAAACGTGAAAAGCTACTCATAGAAACTAATTTTATAGATGTTTTCACATCAAAAAGTAGTCCAACATACTGCTTCAAGTTTCATAAAAGAAGTTTTCCTTGAAATATATGAGATCAATTTGATTTAATATAGGTCAATTTCATATAGTCCCAATGTATATTGCACATTCTTAAATTTTATTTCACTGAGTTCTTTTTTTCTTTATAGTTATATTTACATAGATGAAACCGTAAAGCTCCAAAATTGAACAAACTACTCATAAAAATCAATTTTAAAGACGTTCTCACATCAAAAGGTTATCAAACCTGCTGTCTCAAGTCTCGTATAAGAAGTTTCACTTCAAATATATAATAACGAGATCAATTTCCATATAGTTTCCTAATGTTCATTGCACATTCTCAAATCTTGCTGGGTTTATTTTTCGCACGCCACACTTACAATACAGCCATCATCCCATTAAGCATAATCGGCGTCTACAGAGCCATTCGTGTCGCCCCATCGCTATCAGGAGTGTATCAGAACACCCCATTTTTTTCCCCCTTTCTGCGACCCCACATCCCTGCAGACACCACATTACCATATTCATCTCCACGACTCGAATAATCATTTGCCCAATTCCCAATTACTTCCCAATGCCGTTCATGAGTCGCGTGAAAATGGAGCACAGATGCCTTTTTGATGCCACTATTAGCGTCTCCCATGCCCGCTGTTGATAGTCAATGGGCTATTATTTGTATCCTTTGGGCCGAGATGGGGGTGGGAGGGGGGGGTCGGCTCCCCGGGGCCGTTTTCGTGGTGTTTGGGAAGGAAATTACCCCGAATGTGTCTTGTCCTCTTTTACCCCCGGAAGGATTGCACTGTGTTAGGAGTGGATCGACGGAAATGTCAATGTATGGCTTTTTATTAGGATGACGGAGAGGTGATTGTCGAGTTCCGAGTGGATTTGTATTATTTAATGACAGGCATTTTTCTTTTTTAATGATAGTTTTGTATTTTATGGTACTTGCCAAAAGAAGAACATTTTCCAGTGTATAAAAAAAAAAAAAAGTACTACTCAGGAATAATGACTATTAGCATTTATGTGAAAAAAAAAAAAACTTTGCTCGTAATCCAGAGATATAACATGCAAATCAACTTGCCAGAGCACTCGCAGAAGGTTCGGTTTACATAGATGGGTTGCGCTAAAGGCATTACGTTAAATACGCCAAAACTCGGTGAATAATGATGAACAGGAAGATAAAGAATCAGACATATAAAAAAATGTTAAAAGTTTCCAGATAATAAAAAGACTAATGATATTTTCGTGTTATATATATATATACACACACACACATACACATAAACATAGAGTTATACTAACTGAAATATCTATATCAACACAATTGTCACAGTACATAGACAACGAGTACATGTTAGAATACAAGTTAATGAAGATAGAGATTCTTAATATAATATTTAAATGGAGGAGGGATATTCCTATATCTTACCTGGAAGACCTTTTTCATTATCATGTCCTAGGAAACGAACTTATACACACAAAAGTAGTGTTGTTGTTTTTAATCCCACTCGGGGATTAGAAACTCGTTCTATTTAGGTGAATCTCATCTCGACCTTTCAAACGAGCTCTTCATCAATCCTTTGTTAACATTTCCAACAAGACATAAATGCGTAAAGCTCCAAAACAGAACCAGCTACTCATACAAACTAATCTTATAGTTGTTTTCCCATCAAAAGGCTGTCGAACCTGCTGTCTCAAGTCTCATATAAAATGTTTTACTTCAAATATATATATATGTGATCAATTTGCAAATAGTTTTCCAATGTTCATTAAATTTTATTTCAATGGGCCTTTTTTTTTTATCCTTATATCTAGATAGATGAAACCGTAAAGCTCCAAAACTGAACCAGCTACTTCTACAAACTAATTTTATTGATCTTTTCACATCAAAATATCGCCGAACCTGCTGTCTCATATAAGAAGTTATACTTCCTTATCTATATATACAGAGAGAGAGATCAATTTGCATGTAGTTTTCCAATGTTGATTGCACATTCTCCAAATCTTACTGGCTTTATTTCTTCACGACACACTCACAATACACTCGTCATCCCATTAAGCATAATCGGCGTCTACAGAGCCATTCGTGTCGCCCCATCGCGACCAGGAGTGCATCAGGACACCCCATTTTTTTCCTTTTCCCCGACCCCATCATCCAGACACCCCATTACCCTATTCATCTCTACGACTCGAATAATCATTTCCCCAATTCCCAATTACTTCCCGATTCCGCGGCGTTCATGAGTCGGGTGAAAATGGAGCAGAAATGCCTTTTGATGCCACTATTAGCGTCTCCTGATGCCCTTGTTGATAGTCCATGGGCTATTATTTGTATCCTTTTGGGCTGTGATGGGGGTGGTGAGGGTGGGTTCGGCCCCTGAGGGTCGTTTTCGTGGTGTTTGGGAAGAAAATTACCCCCGAGTGGTCTTACCCGGAAGGATTGCACCGTGTTAGGAGTGGGAAAGCCGATGTATGGCTTTTCATTAGGATGACGGAGAGGTGATTGTCGGGTTCTGAGTGGATTTGTATTATTTGAAAAAGCTATTTTTCTTTTTAATGGCAGTTTCGTATTTTATGGTACTTGCTAAAAGAACAGCATCTTCCAGCGTATATTCCAGACAGTACTTTTTTTAATGAGTCTATTAGATTTATGTGAATGGGGGTAAAAACCAGATGTAGAACAAGCAAATCAACTTGCAAGAGCACTTGCAGAAGATTCGAATCACATAAGTGGGGTGTGCTAAAGGCATTTTTAAAAAAACATAATGCCAAGACTCGATAAATATTGTTATAGCAAGACCATAAAGAAACAAATATATAGAAAGATAACGATAAAAATGTTCAGGTAATTAAAGATAAATGTTCTGTTTTTAACACAGAGTTGTACAAAACTGAAATATCTATATCTAAAGTATGTAAGATTTCATCATCTCAATTTTCATGGTGCACTTTCAACAAGCACATGTTAGAATACAAGATAACGAAGATACAAATTCTCTGATGGCAAGCATTGTAATCAATGCTTGCAAAAAATTAGAAGACACGAAGAGAATTGTGACAGCATGTATTAAGCGGATGGATCACCAATCAAACTATCCAGTTGAAAGCTTTTTTCCTTAATATGACATGCAAATGCAAGAGGGATATCCTAAATTTTTTCCTGGAAGCCCTTTTTCAACATCTAGATACATCAAAATAGTAATCATCATAAAGATGTTTAAAAATGAGATATAGTCGATCATCCTCCAGTATGGGGAGCGCAACGTAGATCTGCCTCCTTGTGGTGTGAGTTTCTTAGAGTTCTGCAGTGGAACACAGGTGGATTGTCCCAAAACTAGACAGAGGATAATTAAAAAGACCCTTAGGTGCTCCTTCTTTGAGGATGTTGCTACTAGAAACAGTCACAAGACCTGGTACGATCCTATTTATGATATCCCTAAATGACCTAGAGAAAAATCTTTGGCATTGATACTGCTTTTCTGTGATCACGATTGTCTCTGCAAACACCCGCACAGAATTAAACTGACTCCTGACCCTCTCTGTCTCCTGTGTGATAATCAGGAAGAATTGGATATGTCTCACATTGTTTCCTGTTCAGCACTGTCTCCTGTTTCTTTATGGGACCTGATGGCCGAGTGGCTCGCGCTCTGATGCTCGGTATCACAGGTTTCGGGTTCGAGTCCTGGAGGTGCCATGAATGTTTGTAGCGGTTTGGAATCCACTTTAAACTGTAGGTCCCTGTATGTTTAGCCTTCGTGTGTACAAGATGATTGTAGAGCGACAAACCAAGCTGTTTCTTTATGGAAGAGTTATTGGATTGCCAGACTTAAGTGGATGTATTAACTGATGTCATTTGTTTCTGTCTTTCTTTGTATTTATTTTTTTGATGATATCTGTTGTACTGTAATCTTACCATTGGAAATAAAAAATCCTTCAGTACGGAAGATGATTTAAAAAAAAAATTGAAATTTTATTTATTCTTCTCTTTACCAGCGACTGAACGTAATAAATAGAATTTCAAAAAAAAAATCTGCGCCAATACATTTTAAGAAAGCAATACATGTACTAGCTATCTAAGGAAGGAAAAAAAAAAAATCAAAATCCTAAAAGTACATAACTCAACAACTACCCAAAAATCAAACTGGAATATCTACGAACAACTCAATAAACTCATCGCGTTATAAATACCAACTGGAGTAACGTGTTTATTTTAAGATTCACAAAAGGAAGTCGACTTCACATTTTCTGATCGTAGCAGAAAAAAAAAAAAGCACAAAAAGAGTTCTGCAAGGAAAACGATTTTTAGATTTATTTAACAGCAACGTGACCCGCATTTCTGGATCGTAATTTGCGTGAATTTAATCCGAAAGAAAGCTGCATTAATCTTCCGTGACACAATGAAGCCCTCCCCCTCTGCCCCCTTTCCGAGGAAAAAGGGGTATAGGAGACCGATAAAAGTAAATTAATCCGGTGGCATCACAAAGAAAGAAATCGACAGTGAGATAATAAATTCTGCGAAAAGATATAAATAACGATTGCTCTTACCTCAGGCGGATGGTATCGATGCACTTCCACTTTAATCACTTGAAGAAAAAATAAATAAAGATGCATTATAGCACTAAATTGTTATGTATTTATCGATTTCATGATGTAAAAAAAGAATCCAAAGTAGCGGTTGTTGAAAATTTATTGTGTATTAGAAAGAGTGCACTAATTGTAGTACTTTGCTTAAAATTTCACACGACATTAATCACCATAGTAAACGCGAATATGGAACAGGTATCTTCTTTATTGTTGAAAATCGGTGGGCTTCGTTTTCCACTTATGTATACCAGGAACAGCCCATCAATGGGTTGAATCTTTTTTGTTGGACATCGGCGGATCTCGTTTCTAACGTATGTAAACAACGAACAGCATATCCACAGGCAAATTTATTGGACATCGGTAGACATGGTTTTACACTTATGTATACCACGAACAGTCCATCAAAGGGAGACCTTTTACGTTGGATGTCGGTGGGCCTCGTTGATGATGAATTATTATAAAAATTCATCATGTTTTTAACAAGCATAATGTGATAGTTAGTCAAACATCATTAGAAATCGAAGACAAAGAAATAATAAACTCCTTAATAAATCAGAAAACTATTCATTTTCTCATTTAATTGAAATAGTCTTAACTTAATTAATTGGTAACTATTTTACTAATTGTATGGTTTTTAACAGACAATAGTGTGACAGTCTGTCAGGCACCAGACAACAATTGAAGACAAAGAACTAATAAAGTTAGCAATAAATCAGAAGATCTATTCAATTTCCATATAATTGGAACAGTATTTTACACTTGGTAACTATTATAATAATTATTGTATGTTTATTTCTAACAGGCATACTGTGACAGTCAGACACCAGTAACAGCTGAAAACAAAGAGATTTATCCGAGTATTTACCGAATCAGAAATAAAGTGCTTAACTTAAATCACCAAGACTGACTCGTTCATTGTGGTAAAAGATTAAACTCCACACACACAAGCCCGAACAGACTTTCGGAGCAGCAATGAAAACAAAGAAACAGCTACAGGAAACAGAAAGAACAAACCAGGATCGGGCGAGTAAGGACTGTCTTTAACGATTACTTATTCCTCTGCCCTTTTAGGCGGTAAATTGCGAGAGAGAGGATTTGCTGGAAACAAAAGGGATTGCGCCTTTGGTTAGTGGAAAAATTAGTTGCGTGCGATCAAGTAGTTAATCAGTAGAGCAGGTTTAAAACGGGATTCAGAAAACTGGAAAATGCGGCATTGTTTCCCACGCAAAGCTAAATCGGAAAATAATTCGCCATTAAAATCCGGAGCGTAATGCTCATTGTTTCCAGGCCCCGAACTAGAATTAAAAAGACTGAACTGTGCTACTATTGAATGTGGAAAGCTGCTTCGCTTTTGGAGTGAAAAAGTAACCGTTTTCGTCGAGCTAATTAAAAGTGTGTTTAAATGATTCAAGTCAATTACAATTAATGCGCTTCCAAATAAATTAGTTTGGCGAAGTTCAGCCAAGAGGTTAGCGTAGCATGCCAAGGAATAACGGCGCCCTAGAGGAAAAAATAATTTAGCCTCATCCTACCGCGCAACTCTGTAGTTGAGCTTTTTTCACAAACGATTAATATAATTCATTTTCATAAATTAATTTATATAAATAAAAAATTCAGGATTAACTGTCTGCATAGACAGCTGCAATAGAACAATAAATAAAAATTGTTAATTATTCAAATATTGCTATTTATCCATCTATTGCTTATGAATTATCTATTCGATATCTATTTTTCGAATGATCTATTATTTGATATCCGTTATTCGAATTATCTATTATTCGATATATATTGTTCGAATTATCTATTATTGACATCTAGTATTCGAATTATCAATTCTTCGATATCAATTATTCAAATTATATATTACTCGATATGTATATTTCCTATTCAATTTTTATTTTTAATTGGAATAGTCTTAACTTAGTTATTTTATATTTGGTAACTATTCTAATAATTGTATGGCCCTTAAAAATACAGAGAAGGACAATCCAATACTAGTAGCAATTGAAGACAAAAAGAACTAATAAACTTCTCAATAAATGAGAAGGTCTATTCAATTCTCATTTAATTGAAATAGTGTTAACTTAGCTATTTAATAACTATTCTACTAATTACATGGTTTTTAACAGACAATAGTGTAATAGTCTGTCAGGCACCAGACAACAATTGAAGACAAAGAACTAATAAATTTCTCAATAAATGACAAGTCAATTACAATTAATGCGCTCCAAATAAATTAGTTTGGCGAAGTTCAACCAAGAGGTTAACGCAGTATGCCAACAAATAACGGCGACCTAGAGGAAAATAATTTAGCCTCGTCCTCTCGCGCATCGTTGTAGTAGTTGAATTTTTTCACAAACTGTTTACATAATTCATTCATATATTAATTTAAGTGAATAAAAAAATCAATTTCTATTTATTCATATATTGTTTAATAAACATCTATAAATCCTATTATTTATCTATTATTCGATATCTAATATTTGAATGATCTATTATTCGATATCTAATATTCGAATTATCTATTATTCCATGCCTAATATGCGAATTACCTATTATACAATATCTAATATTCGAATTATCTATTATACCTTATCTAATATTATTATCTATTATACCTTATCTAATATTCGAATTATCTATAATTCGATATCTATCAATAGAATTATCTATTATTCGATATGTATATTACCTATTACATTTTTATTTTAAATGGAATAGTCTTAACTTAGCTATTTTATATTTGGTAACTATTCTAATAATTGTATGGCCCTTCAAAAAATAGAGAGTGACAATCCAATACCAGTAGCTATTGAAGACAGAGAACTAATTAACTTCTCAATAAATGAAAAGCTCTATTGAATCTCTCATTTAATTGGAACAGTATTTAATAGTCGGTAACTATTCTAATAATAATTGTATGTTTATTTTTTTAACATATATACTGTAATACTTATTCAGACACCAGTAACAACTGAAAACAAAGCAATTTATCCAGTATTTACCGAATCAGAAATAAAGTGCTTAACTTAAATCACTCAAGACTGACTCGTTCATTGTGGTAAAAGATTAAAATCCACGCACACAAAACCCGAACAGACTTTCAGAGCAGCAACGAAAACAATGAAACAGCTATAGGAAACAGAAAGAACAAATCAGGATCGAGCGAGTAAGGACTGTCTTTAACGATTACTTATTCCTCGGCCCTTTTAGGCGGTAAATTGCGAGAGAGAGGATTTGCTGGAAACAAAAGGGATTGCGCCTTTGGTTAGTGGAATGTAATTAGTTGCGTGCGATCAAGTAGTTAATCAGTAAAGCAGGTTTAAAACGGGATTCAGAAAACTGGAAAATGCGGCATTGTTTCCCACGCAAAGCTAAATCCGGAAAATAATTCGCCATTAAAATCCGGAGCGCATTGTTTTCAGGCTCCAAAACGAGAATTAAAAGACGCTTTGCTACTGAATGTGGAAAGCCGGTCGCTTTTGGAGTGAAAAAAGTAACCGTTTTCTGCGAGCTAATTAAAGTGTGTTTAAACGATTCGAGTCAATTACAATTAATGCGCTCCAAATAAATTAGTTTGGTGAAGTTTAGCCAAAAGGTTAGTGTAGTATGCCAACGAATAACGGCGCCCTAGAGGAAAATAATTTAGCCTCGTTCTCCCGCACATCGAATTGTAGTAGTTGGAACTTTTTCACAAACGGTTAATATAATTCATTCATATATAAATATGAAATTCAAGATTAATTTGCATTAGAACAATAAATAAAAATTCATTTGCTATTTATTCATCTATTGTTTATGAATCTATCTATTATTCTATATATATTATTCTAATTATCTATTATTCGAATTATCCATTATTCGAATGATAATTCTTCGAATTATTCATTATTCGAATTATGCATTCAATAGATATTGGAATTATATATTCTTTTGATTTATCCATTATTCGAATTATATATCCTTTGAAATATTCATTTATATTCTTCGATATCTAATCTTCATTACCTAATATTCGATATCTATTATCGAATTATCATTACCGATGGTAACAATTGAAGACAAAGAACTAAAAAACTTCTGTATAAATTAGAATGTATTTTCAAATTTCATTTAACCGGAACAATCTTACCTTAGCTATTTTATATTTGGTAACTATTCAAGTACTTGTATTGTTTTTGACAGTTTATCAGGTACCAGTAGCAATAGAAGACAAGTAATATTTTTTTAATAAATCAGACTATTCACTTCCCATTTAATTGATATATTCTTAACTTAGCTATTTTGTAGTTGGTAACTATTATTTTAATTGTATGGACCTTAAAAATAGAGAGTGACAATCAGATACCAGTAGCAATTGAAGACAAAGAACTAATAAACTTCTCAATAAATGAGAAGCACTATTCAATTCTCATTTAATTGAAATAGTCTTAACTTAGCTATTTAATAATTATTGTATGTTCTTTTAACAAGCATACCGTGACAGTCAGACACCAGTAACAAATGAAGACAAAGGATTTATCTGAGTATTTACCGAATCAAAAATAAAGTGCTTAACATAAATCATGAAGACTGACTCGTTCATTGTGGTAAAGATTAAAATCCACACACAAAACCCGAACAGACTTTCGGAGAAGCAACGAAAACAATGAAACAGCTACAGGAAACAGAAAGAACAAATCAGGATCGAGCGAGTAAGGACTGTCTTTAACGATTACTTATTCCTCGGCCCTTTTAGGCGGTGAATTGCGAGAGAGAGGATTTGCTGGAAACAAAAGGGATTGCGCCTTTGGTTAGTGGAATGTAATTAGTTGCGTGCGATCAAGTAGTTAATCAGTAAAGCAGGTTTAAAACGGGATTCAGAAAACTGGAAAACGCGGGCATTGTTTCCCACGCAAAAGCTAAATCCGGAAAATAATTCGCCATTAAAGTCGGGCGTAATGCGCATTGTTTCCAGGCCCCAAACGAGAATTAAAAGACGCTGTGCCACTGAATGTGGAAAGCCTCGCTTTTGGAGTGAAAAAGTAACCATTTTCGACGAGCTAATTAAAAGTGTGTTTAAACGATTCAAGTCAATTACAATTAATGCGCTCCAAATAAATTAGTTTGGCGAAGTTCAGCCAAAAGGTTAACGCAGTATGCCAAGGAATAACAGCGCCCTAGAGGAAAATAATTTAACCTTGTCTTCTCGTGCATCGTTGTAGTAGTTGAGCTTTTTTTCACAAACGGTTCATATAATTCAGTCGTATTATTAATTTATGTAAATAAACATTTCAATCGCTATTAATTCATCTATTGTTTATGAATTATCTATTATTAAATACCTGTTATTCTAATTATCTATTATTAAATATCTGTTATTCTAATTATCTATTATTTTAATTACCTAATATTCAAATTATTTATTATTTGATTACCTATTATTGTAATATTCAAATTACCTATTATTCGACTTCCAACATTCGAATTATCTATTCGACATCCAACATTCGAATTATCTATTATTCGACATCCAACATTCGAATTATCTATTATACGATATATATATTGAATTTTTTATTTATGGTAACTATTATTCGAATTATTCATTTTCCGTTATCTATTATTCATATTCTATTAATCGAGTTATCCATTATTCGATATATATTAATCGAATTAACCATTATCTATTATTCGATATGTATATTACAAATTCAATTTTTATTTTAAATGGAATAGTCTTAACTAAGCTACTTTATATTTGGAAACTATTCTAATAAATTTATTTCCCTTAAAAAATAGAGTGACAATCCGATAAAAATTGAAGACAAAGAATCTTCAATTTTAGACTCCAATAACGTAACTTAAACGTGAACTAATTTCAATAAAAAGAAGCTCTATTCCATTCTCATTTAATTGAAATAGTCTTAACGTAGCTATTTAATAATTATTGTATGTTTTTAACAAGCATACCGTGACATTTATTCAGACCAGTAACAACTGAAAACAAAGCAATTTATCCAGTATTTAACCGAATCAGAAATAAAGTGCTTAACTTAAATCACCAAGACTGACCCGTTCATTGTGGTAAAAGATTAAAATCCACACACACAAACCAAAACAGACTTTCGGAGCAGCAATGAAAACAATGAACCACAACACACAGCTACAGGAAACAGAAAGAACAAATCAGGATCGGGCGAGTAAGGACTGTCTTTAACGATTACTTATTCCTCGGCCCTTTTAGACGGTGAATTGCGAGAGAGGATTTGCTGGAAACAAAAGGGATTGCGCCTTTGGTTTGTGGAATGTAATTAGTTGCGTGCGATCAAGTAGTTAATCAGTAAAGCAGGTTTAAAACGGGATTCAGAAAACTGGAAAACGCGGCATTGTTTCCCACGCGAAGCTAAATCCGGAAAATAATTCGCCATTAAAATCCGGAGCGTAATGCTCCTTGTTTCATGCCCCAAACGAGAATTAAAAGACTGAATGTGGAAAGCCGGTCGCTTTTGAAGTGAAAAAATAACCGTTTTCGGCGAGTTAATTAAAAGTGCGTTTAAATGATTCAAGTCAATTACAATTAATGCGCTGCAAATAAATTAGTTTGACGAAGTTCAGCCAAGAGGTTATCGCAGTACGCCAAGGCATAACGGCGCCCTAGAGGAAAATAATTTAACCTCGTACTTCCGAGCATCGTTGTAGTTCAACTTTTTTCACAAACGTTTAAGATAATTCATTCATATATTAGTTTATGTGAATAAAAAAAAATCATTTTCTATTTATTCATCTGCTGTTTATTAAAAATTCTATTATTCGTATAATCTATTATTGCCTATTATTATTCGTATAATCTATTATTCGAATTGCCTATTATTCGTATAATCTATTATTCGAATTATCTATTATTCGATATCTATATTTCGAATTTATGTATTCAGAAAAAAAAAAAAAAAAGAATAAAGGGATGTAATTAGAAAGAAAAAGAATAATCAGTTTGTACTCAGTAAAAAAAAAAAAGGCTTGTACTCAGGAAAAAAAAAAAAAAAAAAAAAAAAAGAATAAAGGGATGTACTCGAGGGAACAAAAAAAAAAAAATATAGGGATGTACGCAGAAAAAAAAAAAAGAATGAAGGGTTGTACTCAGGGGAAAAAAAAAAGAATAAAGGGATGTACTCAGGAAGAAAAAGAATAAAGGGATCTATTCGGGGAACCAAAAAAAAAGTATGTACTCGGGGAACAAAAAAAAAAAAAAAAAAAAGAATAAGGGATGTACGCAGAAAAAAAAAAAAAAAAGAATAAAGGGATGTACTCGGGAAAAAAAAGAAAAGAATAAAAGGGATGTACTCAAAAAAAAAAAAAAAAAAAGGAATAAAGGGATGTACTCATGAAGAAAAAAGAATAAAGGGATGTACTCGGGGAACAAAAAAAAAAGAATATAGGGATGTACTCGGGGAACAAAAAAAAAAAAGAATATAGGGATGTACTCAGAAGCAAAAAAAGAATGAAGGGATGTACTCAGGGAAAAAAAAAAGAATAAAGGGATGTACTCAGGAAAAAACAAGTAAAGGGACGTAGATTCAAGCGATACTCGGAGCGAAAATTACTCGTTTGTCTCGCACTCTCGTCTGGACGCAGCCTTATAAAAATATTTTTGGTGGGTAGAGGAATAGGCGAGGAGGAAGTAATTTAATAATAATAAAGAGAGGGATGTACTCATAAATATAATGTCTTAGAAGAAATACATAAATTAACAAATATAACGCTCAAATTATTTCTGGACATAAGAGTTTTTGAAAGAAAAAGAAATACATATATATAAAAAATAAATCTTAACAGCAAATAGTTGATAGAATAAAAAAAAAATCACTTATTGAACCCTGTCTTTGAATCGCAAATGTCATTTGTAAGGGCTAAACAAACCACCGATTAAAACATTCATATTTATAAAAAAATTTAATTAATTAAAAATAAAGGGTGAAGCAAACGTTTTAACATCAAAGATAAATATTGTTCGATGCAAACATGGCTGCAGTCTGGTTATCAGAGGAGGGTAAAAAAAAAAAAGATTAACAAATCTGCTTCTTTAGAAAAATGTCGAAAACAAATTCCGCTGGAGGTTTAAAAGCCATTAATTAGGTAATTGGGAAATGGCAATGCTCGAATTTAACATGGTACATTCTAATTCACACGTGAAAAAAAAAAAAAGATCAAACTAAAGCTAACAAAAAAATACGTTCCAAAAAGGAAGAAATTATAAAGAAAAAAAGACTAAACGATTTTTCATTAAGTTGAAGAATTAAAAGCATAAAAAAAAAAAAAATCTATCACAAAAACAGCACAAAAAAATTATATATATGAATTACGAAACCTCCAATTTAAGCATGAATAGTTTGGCATTTCAAAGAAAAATCAATCCACCACTTACAAGAAGAAGAAAGAAAAGAAGACAGAGAAAAAAAATTCGAAATCAAGTGAAGTGAAAAAATTTGAAGATTTAGAAAATTTCATTTAAAGCAACCCATTTACTGACATGGAAACTGGAGGATTAGATAGTTACTTGAAGGAAAAAAAAAAAGTATTTGTGTTTAAAATTTTTTTCTATTTTAGAATATAATATTTTTTTTTCTTGTTTATACCTAAGAAAAAAACCTCATAGATTATTCAACACGTTGTCCTTTTAATTTGGGTTACTAAATATTCTTACCATGTAATTGACCCAAAAGATTCTATAACTTGCATGCATAATATCGTAACTATCTTCAATGAATTATAGTTCTAAAAGCAATTATAAAAAACCATAAAGGAAAAAAATTATAATAACATTTCAGATTTTGCCGTTGAAAAGAGACTTGGATATTTAGTTATTTGAAGATTAAATATTTGCGTATTGATGTTGAGTATTTTGTCAAAATAAAAAAAAATTAATTTTCGTTTTAATAAATATTAATCGTTATTAAAACGAAAAATTAATTTTTTTATTGCTATTATTATTTTTAAAACTTTTCTGTACATAAAAATTAAATATCAATGTCAACCCGTAAAATATATTTTTCTACCATTTTATTTGATATTGTTTAATTATTTAATATTAAATTTAAATAATAGGAAAACCTATAGTAAAGTTTAAGTTTTTAAGCAAATTGGCATATTTAGTATTTCTATCTTCACTAGCAGTATGGGGCTTTTAAAGATATTTGCTTCAAAAAATAAAGGGTTGAAAGAGTAGTGTTTCTGAATAAATAACGTCAAATTTTCAAAATTTTCTGAAATTTCGGAACACGATCACTGGGGTGATTATTGGATTCACTAAATTTTCTGAATATTTCTCTTTTTATGTTGTTCTACCACATAATCCATACTTTTATGTTATTCTACTATTTTCTTAGTAATCTGTATGTTGCTCTACAACATTTTTTTAGAGCTGTCCTACATCATTATCAACTTTTTATGTAGTTCTACAACATTATCCATACTTTTTTTTTCATATTTTTCTTCTCATATTTTTTTTCAACAAATGTTTATTCTCATATTTTTTTCTACAGATAATTCTTTTCTGCGTATCCCCCCCCATATGACCCCCTCTTACTTTTTGTCTACTTCGTTCTATCAATGCCTTCAAAAATTGCATGAATATTTCACTCGTAGTTTAGGTGCCATTAAAATTTTCTTTTTACATTTTATTACTCTACATGTTTTTCCCTACAGCCCGTTTTTTTTTCCCTCCATTGTCATCTCCCCCGCCTCCCTACAAGAGTCAAAACGCAGCCTCTCGAAAGCAGGCATCACTTCTGAAAAGTGAGGAACGTGACAAATCTAGGCGATTGCAGAAGAGGGGAAAATAATAATTCCTAAAATTCTGACGTGGCATGTCTACACAAAGGGAAGACACACCATTAAACCCCGCCTCTCTGCCAGTGCAGGCTTTATTCGGTTTCGCCACTCGACGCGGAAAGAAGATCTCGTTTTTATTTCCCTTTTTCTTGCCTAGTCCTTTTCCTAGACCTTGTTCCTTTTTGTTTTCTAGGGGAAAAAGCAGTCCTGGTGTCAAGAACGTCGGAATTTATGGCGAGACAATGCGTTTTTATCCTTGTTTCGGTATCGCGGAGTTGGTGGATATACGGTCCTTTGTTTGGATGGACTAGGGAAACATCGGCAGATAAAATATGATAAGCGTCGAATAAAAAGCGATGCATTTCGGTTCTTTTTTTTCTGAATTTTTTTTTTTTTCATAATTCAGAAAAAATATAAAATTTCTTATCATGTTTTTATGGTTATAAATTATGAAATACGATTTTTACATCACATGACATGCCGACACATGATGATATCGTTTTCATTACATGACATGTCGACACAGGATATCGTTTTCATTACATGACATGTCGACACAGGATATCGTTTTCATTACATGACATGTCGACACAAGATATCGTTTTGATCACATGGCATGTCGACACATGTCATTTTGATAACATGACATGTTGACACAAGATATCGTTTTGATCATATGGCATGTCGACACAAGATATCATTTTGATCATATGGCATGTCGACACATGATGTCATTTTCTAATGCCGTGTCATTTCACCATATCTCATTTGCCATCAGAACGGCCGGCTACTGTATAGCAAATTCAACTTAACCAAAGGTGCACCAACATTTCAACATCAAAGTTCAAACGAACATCTGGCCCGACTCGTGGCAACGTATACCGCTGGTGAGTATTTGGGCGAAGGTTCAATCCGCTGCCGGCTTTGTTATAGACACTATTTCAAAAACGAAGAGCCTCGATAGTGTTTGTGATGTTCAGCATATTGCATGGTCAGTCGGACTACCTGGTCGGAGTTTTCCGTATTTCTCCCCATAAAATACACAAATACGCGGTAGTTCACCCCTAAATACCCTCCCGGATGGCAACTACCCTCTTCGTCAGCAACATGGAGCCAGACTTCTGCCTAAGGTTGCTACATCACAACAGAAACTGCCCTCTCCCCCCTTTCTTCCTTCCATTGGAATCACTCAGGTTTATGGACTTAGTCTAAATGATGCGGTCAGCCAATTGGAATAAGGGGGATAAAAAGCACACCTGCTATCTTATTTGAAAACAAGTAGATTCGGTAACAATCAAGGTAGCATCACGAATGGAGTTACGAAAGCTCTGCTTTTGGGATCAGATTGAGCATGATCCATAATAGTTCCGTGATGTCTCATAAGATGCCAATGTAGGAATAATGCAGATGCTATAGCTCACTCAATAGCAAAATATTAATGAGAATAATAACTTATGAATCACTTCTTCTTGAGTTTAAAATATTACAACATTAACTTAGCGATAAATCACTTTTGTAAATTAAATTCTTGAATTAATTCAATGTTTTATTCAGGAGATATGTGGCGAATAATTATAAAATCTTTTATAAATGTATATATATATATATATTAATAAATCATTTATAACTCTTAAACAATAAATTTATCAAAAATTTAAATCACATCTCAACATTTTGATAAAATACTGATAAACCCAACAGATATTTTTTTTTTTTTTTTTTTGCCTGAAAGAGTCGTGAAAATGATGCTTTGATCGAAAATTCTTACGTACACATTAAAATTGTTTTTCACTTTGATCACTCGATCTTGCAACACAGCAAACAGAGAAGAGATAATAAACATTTTGATTAAAGCCAAAATAACAAAAAAAAAATTTAATTCCACCATACAGGAAAAATTTCCTCATCTGAAAATGTTTGCTTTCATTTTAATGCGAATCAAAAAACAAAGTTTCTCAATGATGAAATACCAAACAAAAGAGAAAGTCGTCGTTGTTTCCATTTTTTAATTAAAATGCTACATACAATAATACGGATTTCAATAAAATAGTTCAATAATACAAATTTCAATAAAACTTACTCCGAAAGATATCTTCAAAATGAATAAAGAAAGAAAAGAAAAAGATAACTTAGCACCGAGTAATCTATGCTTGCATAGTTTAATTTCTACCTAGTGATTGTTTCGAATATAATAAACATAAAATAGTATCCAGTTTTGAAATGCATGATTTTTTTTTTAGCTTTCCTTTATTTCTGTTTTCTATTTTTCTGAAATAAATAATAGAAACAGAAATAAAGGAAAGGTAAGAAAGGATATCTCAAAGTAGAAAAAAATGCTTTTAATCACTCATACAATCATGAATTTTATAAATTTCGGAAGAATTTCAGTTTGAAATTTTAAACAAACTATTATGATGCATTATTTACAGTTATAAAAAAGATCAGGAATCAGTAAAATACATAATTTAAAAGAAAAGATACAAAAACAAAATATTTTCCAAGAAAGTACCTTGAGAGGTTTTTAAAATGGCAATTTTTATTTTATGTTAAATATTTATTGCATCAAAAGTATATACTGCTTATAACAAAACCAATTA
Source organism: Caerostris extrusa (assembly GCA_021605095.1). Lineage (NCBI taxonomy): Eukaryota > Metazoa > Arthropoda > Arachnida > Araneae > Araneidae > Caerostris > Caerostris extrusa. The sequence continues at coordinate 64,776 of BPLR01018593.1, forward strand.
AACAATGAAAAACCAATATGACAAAAAAAAAAATTAATAATAAATAAATAAAAAAATAAAAACCAATATAACAAACAAAATCCATTAAAAAAAAAATTAAAAACCAATTAAAAAAATATAAAAAAAACAATAAAACAAAAATAAAACCAATTAAAAAAAATAAAAAACCAATATAACACAAAACCAATAACACTATTATAACAAAAAACAATGAACTGTTTCATCAATATATTGTTAGAGAAATCATGCTTGTTTGTGTAAAGACTTCCGCCGAAATAAAAACCTATATACTACTAAAAATAAATTTTCTTTTTCTTTTCTTTTTACAAATGTTTTAATAAAATTTTAAATCGCAGAGTGGCTCTAACAGGATTCTGAGCAAAGTATTCTTCGATCAGTTGCGAACAAACGAAAAGAATAAAATTTAAAAGCACAAAAACAAAAAAATTCAACTATTCCTGGCTGCCGAAATCTTTAAATAAAGTTGAGTGAACCCTCGGTTCCCACCGAGGCGTGAGGCGGCGACGCGTCACGCGGCAGGGAAGAAAATTTCCTCGACACGCTTACACCGAAGCGTCAGAAATCGCTTTACGCCTAGTGAAGTTCCAGTTACTTCTACTAGATGGCAGATCTACTATTGGCTCAATCCAAGTCACATTACGCGGCAAGCATTTGAGAGTTGAAAGTTGGGCAACTCGAAGCGGTGGATTTCAACCGGTTTCAGGCGAACGATGTGAGGCTAGTGATTGGTCAACGCTTCACTTCGGTGGGAACGAGCCTTTAAGAAATTGGAGTAGCATGTTCGGGATGCCTATTGCATTTGATAATAGTTTGACCCATACGCTTCTAATCGATTCAGAAAAAACCCTATAGATTAGAATAGTCATTTAATAATTAATTTTATAAATTTGTATAATAATTACTCACGTTTAATTTTATAGTTTGATTTAAATTAGTAGTTTCTTAATTCTATAGTTTGTTTTATAATAATTGTTTCGCGCTAAGTTTCATAATTTGAATTAGAACAGCTTTTAATAGTTTATTTTCAATAGTTATCTCTTAACTACATAGTTTAGTTTAGAGTATTTTAATTTTAGTTTTATAGTTTGGTCTGGAATAATTGTTTCTTTGTTTTATAGTTTGGCTTATAATAGTTGTGTTGTGTTTATTTTGATAGTTTGGTTTAGAATGGCTGTTCGAATACAGTCATGTCCATAAATTAAGGATAATTCAGAATCACACAGAAATTGAACTCTAAAATAAAAATTTCACCTGCAGAATTATCACACACATCTTGAAGAAGAATATGCAAATTACAGGAAACCACCAGATGGCGCGGATAATACGTCACAATGACGAGAGTGTAAGAGAGGGGTATATAAAGAATGGTGGCAAAGAAGTAAAATTATCCACAAGCGCTTTAAAAGCTTTTCAGTGCAATATCCGCATAGTTATGGCACAAAGGAAGCATTTGGATGATTTTTTTACGTGGTAGAATTATCGGACGACTGGAATGTGGACGTACCCAGCTGGAAGTAGTCCGAGGAACTTGAATCGCCCAGAGTGTCATCTCCAGGCTTTGGCAACGATTCCAAGATAATGGTAATGTGAGTAGATGTTACAGCACAAGTCGCCCCCGAGTTACAACGCCGAATGAGGACCGGTATTTAGCAGTTACTGCCAAAAGAAACAGACGGAGCACAGCATCATACCTGTCTCTTCAGCGCTCTTCAGCTACCGGTACGACAGTTTCAAGGCAGACTGTGTACAGAAGTTTAGGACATTGGTCTATATGCTCGTAGGCCTGTCAGATGTGTTCCACTTACCGCAACTCACTGTCGCCTGCGATTAACCTGAGTAGAGAGCATGCATTGTGGACATCGCAACAATGGTCTCGTGTGATGTTTTCCGACGAGTCCAGGTTAGTTTGCAGTCTGATTCTCGCCGGACTTTCATATGGAGAGTGCCAGGTACCCGTTACCACCAAGAGAACACCATTGAACGACACAGTTACGGTGATGCAGGATGGCTCGTTTGGGGAGGAATTATTCTTGGTTCCACAACTGACCTGCATGTTCAGAGTGTAACGATGACAGGCCACATCTATCGGAATGTCATTCTGGAACAACATGTACGTTTGTTTCGTAGCGCCATGGGTGCTGAATTTCTGTTTATGGATGACAACACCCGTCCTCCCGTGCAAACATTGTAGACGAATGCCTTCAATTGGAGGATATCACCCGTATGGATTGGCCAGCATACTCACCGGACTTGAATCCAATAGCGCATGTGTGGGATATGCTTGGCCGACGAACTGCAGCCCGTCAACCCTTTCCCACCTGTCAACCGGAACTTTGGGGGCATTGCTTGATTGAGTGGTGTAATATTCCCCAAGATCAGATTGATAATTTGATACTCAGCATGCCTAGGCGTTGTAAGGCCTGTATTGCATCGTCCGGGAGACATACTCCATATTAACCATCATATTAACCATCATACTAACCATCATACTAACCATGTTACTGTTTTTTGTAAATAGGTTCTTTTTTGAAATTTGCCCCAGGGAGTAAAAATCGCAATTTTTATTAATTATGTCAAACGTATAGCATCTTTTTTCTCTTTACCTTTTGTTTAATAAATAGACTTTACAGATTAGTCAAATTTGTTTTGCTTCTGTCTCTTTCTTTGCCTGGACTTCATTATCCTTAATTTATGGACATGAATGTAGAATAGTCAGGCTTAGAATGCTTGTTCTACAGTTTTGTTTGAAATAATTCTTTCTTAGTTCTATTGTTTGGTTTGGAGTAATTGTTACTTTGGTCTATAACGGCTGTTATGTGCTTATTTTAAGAGTTTGGTTTAAAATAGTTGATTCTTAATTATATAGTTCAGGTTTAGAATATTTGTTTCTTAGTTATACAGTCTAGGTTGAAATAATTGTTTCTTAATTTTACAGTTTGGTTAAGAGTAACTGCTTCTTGGTTCTACAGTTTGGCTTAAAATAGTTTATTCTTCATTATTAAATTATATTATTATTAATTATATATTTTTTTTATATGAAGTTTATATTTTGTTTGTTAACAGTTTTCAGAAGTTTTAAAACTTCAAAAAACATTAAGCCTTCTTTTTCATGAATTTTTTATTTTTACATTTTTGAATTATGGGTAAAATGGGTAAATTTTTATATATTATAATGTATTTTAATTTGAGTTCAGCGAATTTTTTACTAAATAGATTAGCACTCTACTTTTAAACTCTTTTTACAAAAAAAAAAAGTTTATAATTTGTTTTTTAACAAAAAGTTCTAAAAAGTTTGGCTTTAAAACTTTTTTTTTTTCCCCACAATTATTTTGAATTATGTGTAAAATCAAATTTTTATCCCATCCATTAATCTAACAACCATTTCTTTTAGTTTCATTTGTTCTAACTTTGGGGCACGAACGGACGGAAAATTGCACCACTGGATTTGATTTTTCGTCATTATTTATGATTTAAAACAAAACAAACTTTTCTTTTCGTACTTTATTCCTTTACTGCGCTACTCTTTCTGTCAGCCATTTTTTTCCCTTTCTTTTTAACGTTAAGACTTAAAAGTAAGAATAAAACGGAAACGAACAAATCGTTTTAACCCATTTAAGTGGCAACATTATTATTGTGAAAAGAAGAAAGGAGGGGAAACAAGTTGGGGGGAGAGACAGAAGGTTTTGGTAAATTGAATTTTGTTCAAAATATTTCGTGATTTCACCAGCGAAGAGATGACGTGTCTCGTTATTGCACTTTTACTAAAGATTATACACTAAAAAACGACGAAAATTGGCTTATTATAATAATCACTAACATTTTTTCCCTCCTTATTTCGTCTACTTTTTAACTTTCACAAGAAAGTTTCGAAATATTCGAGGAGAAAATTATCTTAAATATAAACAATCTTTTAAAGAAGTGATTTGATTTGATTTTAAATTGCTATTCGAAACTGGACGTATTCAATTTTTGCTTTATTTATCGTTTTCGACGATTTTCATTGAAGATGATGCAAGTAGATGCATTTTAACAAGACGATTAAATGTAAATCATCAGAAAAACTGTAAATTAAATGATAAAACTCGTTTAATTTATGAATAAAAGATTGTTTAATGTATGTCCGAAGAATGGACTTTTAAATAAATAAGAGCTAACACGGATACTAAAATTGTTACATTATAACTATGTGAAAAAAAAAATGTAATAAGACAAGCACCAACTATTTTAAGCAAGAATTCGAGTTTAAAGAATTTTTAAATATATTGATTAGCATTGTACTTTTTAAACTGAAATAGTTTTTTTTATACAAAAATTTATACTTTGTGTTTAATAAAAAAAAAAAGTTTTTTTTTTTTTCACAATTATTTTGAATTATGTGTACAATTATAAATATTTTATAATTAAAATTTTTATATAAATATTATATAAATTCGCGTTTTTAATTTTAAAACATTTTTTTTTTCTTAATGTTTTCTTTTTTTTCCACAATGACTTTTAATTTAACTGAAATCAAAAGGAATTATTTACATATATAATAATTACTAATCTGAAATGATATTTCTTATAGCATAATATATTTTAATTTGAATTTTAAAGAATTTTTAATTAAATAGATTAGTACTGTACTTTTTAAAATTAAATAAAATTTTGTATATTTTTTTTTAATAAAAAAAGTTTAAAAGTTTTTTTTTTTTTTTTTTTTTTTTACAATTATTTTGAATTATGTGTGAAATCAAATTTTTACCCCATCCATTAATCGTAACTCAACTTCTTTCAGTTTCATTTGTTCTAGTTTTAGGGCACAAACAAAATGAAAATTGCACTGTTGCATTTGATTTTTCATCATTATTTATAATTTAAAACAAAACAAAATTTTCTTTTTTTTTCGTACTTTATTCCTTTACTGCGTTACTCTTTCTGTCAAGGATTCTTTTTTTTTAAACCGTCAAGACTTAAAAATAAGAAAAAACGGAAACGAACAAATCGTTTTAACCCATTTAAGTGGCAACATTATTGTGAAAAGAAGAAAGGGGGGGAAACAAGTTGGGGGGGAGACAGAAGGTTTTGGTAAATTGGATTTTGTTGAAAATCTCGCGAGATTTCACCAGCGAAGAGATAACGCGCATCGTTATTGTATTTTCACTAAAGATTATACACTGAAAAACGACGAAAATTGGCTTATTATAATAATCACTAACATTTTTTTTTTTTCGTTAATTTCATCGCCTTTTTTACTTTCACAAGAAAGCATCGAAATATTCGAGGAGAAATATATCTTAACTAGAAACAATCTTTTACAGAAGAAGTGATTTGATTTGATTTTAAATTGCTATTCGAAACATCACGTATTAAATTTTGCTTTCTTTATTGTTTTTGACGATTTCCGCTGAAGATGATGTAAGTAGACTAACAAGACGATCAAACGTAAATCCTCAAAAAGTACTGAACATTCAATGTAGGAATTCGTTTAAAACGATAATAAAGCAAAATTATCGTTTGAGAGATGGTTTAATCTATGTCGAAAGATTGTACTTTTAAATAAATAATGTTCCAACACGATAAAACTGTAACAGTAATTATGTGAAACAAATATAACATAAGGGCCAAATATTTTAAGCAAGAATTCCAGTTCAACGAATGTTTAACTTAGCAATTAGATTAGCATTGTACTTTTAAACTGAAATCGTTTTTTTTTAAACAAAGTTTATGTATATATATTACCCAAAAAGCCATTTTCTTTAAATAATTATTTTGAATTACGTGTAAAATCAAATTTATCTAAATATTTTAAATTCATTTTTAATAATTTTATTTCTTAATTTCTCTCTCTTTGTTTTTAACAATGATTTTCAATTTAACTGGAATCAAAAAAGAATATTTACATATGAAATAAATATTAACCTCAAATGGTACTTTAAAAAATTGTTAGTTCTTATAGTATAATATATTTTCATTTAAGTTTCACGAATTTTTAACTAATTAGATTAGCACTATACTTTTTAAACTGAAACAGTTTTATTTTTATACAAAAGTTTATATTCGTTTTTTAACAAAAAGATTAGTTTTAATTTTTTTCACAATTATTTTGAATTATGTGTGAAATCAAATTTTTATCCCATCATTAATCTAACCTCCACTTCTTTTAGTTTCATTTGATCTAGTTTTGAGGGCACGAACGAAATGAAAATTGGACCACTGGATTTGATTTTTGTCATTATTTATAATTTAAAACAAAACAAACTTTTATTTTTTCTCGTACTTTATACTTTTACTGCTTCTGTAAACCATCTTTTTTTTTTTTTTTTTTTTTTTTTACCGTTAAGACTTAAAAAGAAGAAAAACGGAAAGAACAAATCGCTTTAACCCATTTAAGTGGCAACATTATTGCGAAAACAAAGAGGGAGGGGGACAAGTTGGGGGAAGGGGGCAGACAGAAAGTTTTGGTAAATTGGATTTTGTTGAAAATCTAGCGTGATTTCACCAGTGAAAAGATAAAGCGCATCGTTATTGTACTTTCACTAAAGATTATGCACTAAAAAACGACGAAAATTGGCTTATTATAATAATCACTAACATTTATTTTTTTCTTTTATTTCATCGCCTTTTTTATTTTCAAGAGAAAGTTTCTGAAATATCTGAGGAGAAAAATACCTTAAATAGAAACAATCTTTTAAAGTAGAAGTTATTTGATTTGATTTGATTTTAAATTGCTATTCGAAACTTGACGTATTAAATATTGCTTTATTTATCGTTTTTGACGATTTTTTTATTGATGATGATGATGCAAGCAGATACATTTTAACAAGACGATCAAATGTAAATCATAAGAAAAAAAACTGTAAATATAATGTTGAAACTTGTTTAATTTATGAATAAGAGATTGTTTAATCTATGTCGAAAGATTGTGCTTTTGAATAAATAATGAGCCAGCACGGATACTAAAACTATTGCATTATAATCATGTGAAGAAAATTTAAGATAAGTATCAAAATTTTAAACAAGAAAAGGTTTCATTTTATGAGGTAAGTCACCTCCAAATTACTTAATAACACCAGTATTTTCAAATTTTTATTAATTAAAAAATTAAATTAAAATTAGTTAAATAAAAAATATGATGAAAATATAAATTGGTTAAATAAAGAAAGATGTTCTTATAAATGAAAATTGCACATAAAGAATGATAGAATGTATTTAGTGTCACTAAATGTATTTCTAAATAATTTTAACTAACCCATATAATTTTATAGATGGATAGGAAATAAAAATAAAAAACCAAGAAAAACGGATTTCAACGGTTATTGTTAATTGTGTTGTTTCTTATTTCACTTAGTCGACAAGTAACATCTAGACCAAATACATGAACATCTGTTCTCGTGGAAGGGCCTGAATGGCCGAGTGCCTAGCGCCCGGTACCACAGGTTTCAAGTTCGAGTGCCGGTGGCGCCATGGATATTTGTAGTGGTTCGGTATCCTCTTTAAACCGTAGGTCGCGGTTCTAATAGGATCGTAGAGCGTTGCGGGGGCATTGTTACTCCGTCCGGGGCATATCTTCAAGTGACACGCGCTCCCTGGGTAATGCAAAGTGAGTAACGTCTGTGCAACGCTTGCCTTAAGGAATCCAAGACAGCTGTCTAAGTGTATGCCAGCTGCATTGAAAAAAATTGTTCTCATGGATAGAGTGAAAGAGGTAGCTTCTGTTGCGATGGAGTATTCATAGGTAGAAGTCTGACTTGCCTCCGTCTCGCTGAAGAAGGAGAGCAGCGCATTCCGAGGGGCCTTTTAGGAAAAATCTACCCCATATTTGAAAAGGTTTGGTTTGTCCTTCTACGGTAATTTTGTGCACACATTGGGCTAACTAGTCTTGGATCTACAGTTTAACGTGGATTTCGAACGACTAACAAACATTCACGCCACCTCCAGGATTCGTACCTGAAGCCTGTGGTACCAAAGGGCAGAGTCCTAGTCAACTGGCCAATCAGGCCACCGCTAATGTCCTGATGGAGCACCCGTAAGTAGAAGTCTAACATAGCTTCTGGGAAGACTTTTAAGGTAAACTACACCGCATTTGCGGATCGTATTGAAGAACATCCTGGGAAAACTCCCACCAGGTAGTTCGCCTCACGAGACAAGATGGTGAGCATTAAAAACACCATCGAGTCTCCTGTTTTTTTTTTTTTTTTTTTTTTTTTTTTTTTTTTTGAAACAGTGTTTACAACAAAGCAGATAGCGGATTGAGCCTCAGCCCTACAGCGGCGAACGTTGCCACTCGGGTATTATTAATTGTTCTTATAGTTACGCATAAAAAACGCCGAAAATTTCAAAATTCAAAAAAAAATATTCCTTTATCTCAATATCTGTGAGCTTAAGTAATAGAAATACTTTTGATAAAAATATTTTTGAGTGGTACGATATTAAATCAAAACATAAATTTAAAACAAACTTATATTAAGTCTTTTAATAACTAATTTACAGTATAAATGCAATAACTAATTGCAGTATAAATACAGTATAAATGCAATAACTAATTTGCAGTATAAATGTAATAACTAATTTGCAGTATAAATGTAATAACTAATTTGCAGTATAAATGTAATAACTATTTTGCAGTATAAATGTAATAACTATTTTGCAGTATAAATGTAATAACTAATTTACAGTATAAATGTAATAACTAATTTACACTAATTTAGTATAAATGTAATAACTAATTTACAGTATAAATGTAATAACAGTATAAAATTTACAGTATAAATGCAATAACTAATTTACAGTATAAATGCAATAACTAATTTACAGTATAAATGTAATAACTAATTTACAGTATAAATGTAATAACTAATTTACAGTATAAATGTAATAACTAATTTAAGTATAAATGTAATAACTAATTTTATAAATGTAAATTACTAATTTACAGTATAAATGTAATAACTAATTTACAGTATAAATGTAATAACTAATTTACAGTATAACTAATGCTATAATTTTTAAAAAATCTAATGACTTTCTTAATCTTATTAATATTAAAGAAATCAAAAATATATTTACTTCAGTTATTTCTCATTGATAAAAAAAAAGCCATTAAAACGATTTAATACACATAATGAAAGAAAAAAATTAAAATTATTTATAAAAAATATAAACCAGCAAACCATAAGAGGATCAAAGAAAAAGCTTATCGATAGAAAAAAATTAACAATAGAAGATGAACCAAAATTATATTTTATTGTATATATTTTACTTAAATTTCTTTTTTTTAAATTTGAAAATATTTTAACGCAATTAACAATAACAAATCATATGAAATAGCATTTATAAATTCTTTCAGAACTTCAAAGGCTTCAAAAGTTTGTAAAATTCATTTTTTTTTTTTCATATAAAGCAATAATAATGACAAAGAATATAAAAAAAAATTCTATATCAAAGAAGAGATTTAATCCCATAAACGTAGATGGATTAAAAAAAAAAAAATTAAGACTTATATTATAAACAAGTAATATAAAAAAAACATTTTTTAAAGTCAATTCCTATTTTTTCCACTCTATTGCAGAAAGTCTTTTATAAATAATTTTCATTCATTTTTTAAGTCTGTCTGACACCGTCTATTGGTAGATATATGCCACTTAAATCTAAAAAAAAAACTAAAATTAATTAATTAAATTCAATTAATGAACTAATATTTGAAAAACTATATTAACATCAGTGTCATCCACTACAAGTTCAAAGAAATGTATTTGAACTCGAGTGGATGAATAAAAAATGTTTTATGAACGATTGAAAATTTGAACAAGATATATATAGGGAGAGTGTGAGCTAATAGAAGGAATTGAAAAAGCTTTTTGAATATTTTATAAAACCGGGGAGGGTTAATACTATTTAAAAAATATTTTTTAACAGCTAGCTCGACTTAAGATATCTGCTTTGATAAAAAAAAAAAAATTTTCTTATTCTTTAAAGTTCTACAGAAAATATGGTAATTAAGGGATAGTCCCTCATATAACATTTTTCGTAAATATAAAAAATAATAACAGTAATAATAAGCATAAAATTTTGTCAATATCAAAGAAGAGATATAATATCATAAACGTAGATTGACTTAAAAAAGAATTTAAGACTTATGTTATAAAAGAAAAAGACTTTTAAATCCTTAATAAAAATAGCGATGAAGATCAATATGTTCAACAAATAATTTTTAAAAGCTAACTCGATTTAAGATATCACTTTAATATACAAAAATTCTGATTCTTTAAAGTTCTTTTCAGGAAATTAATATCGTAATTAACGTTTTGGTTTGGTTTGTCGCTCTACGGTCATTTTGTGCACACTTTAGCCTAATTAGACATGGGACCTACAGTTTAATGTGGATTTCAAATCACCAAAAACATCCATGCCACCGTCAGGATTCGAACCTGAAGTCTGTGGTACCAAAAGCCACAGCGCTAGCTAATTGGCCATTAGACTGCTCGTAATTAGCGGAGAGTCCCTCATATCCCTCTAACTTTTTTTTCGTAAATATAAAGAAATAATAATAGTAATAAAGGGTATTAAAAATTTCTATATAAAAGAAAAATTAATACCATAAATGTAAAAATGATAAAAAGAATATAAGATTTTAAAAATAACCAATGCTGTTTAATAAATAATTTTTAAAAGCTTATTCGATTTAAAATATCTTCTTTGATAAACAAAAAAAAAAATTTATTCTTTAAAGTTCTTCTTCAGGAAATTAATGTGGTAATTTATGGATAGTCCCCCTAATATGCAACATTATTATGCAACATCCCCTAATATCAATATGCAACATTTTTGACAACATTATGTCACAAAAAAAAAAAAAAGAGCATAAAATTTCATACTCTTTTTTACTATTATTATAATAAAAAATAATAGTAAAAAAAGAAATGTTTCTATATAAAAAGAAAAGACACCATAAATGTAGACGGATAAAAAAAAAAAAAAGAAAAGAAAAATCAGTTTTTTAAAAATATTTCTTGAATAAATCTAACTCGATTCAAGATATCTACTTCAATAAACAAAAAATTTTCTCATTCTTTAAGATCCCTTCTTGAGATAATTAATGGATGGTCCCTCATATTACAAGACTAGCATCCACTAAAACAACCCTGGATCTATTTTCGCATTCGCCATTCAAATGAAAGAATCCTGGCAGGTGTAATCAATCACGTGAGACGCCCCCTTGAAACCAAATATTATAATGCGAACTTATCGGACACTTTTGACAGGTGGTTGGTTCGTGCTCTTAATGGTAAACGGCTGTCTTTAAAGCATAACACGATACTCACAGTTTTTGATGGATACGTTTTCCATAAAGGAATTAGAGGAGAAGAGTTCGGAATGAATATTTTAAGAAGAATCATTAATAAATAAATATTCGAGTATAATGAAATATTTGAAGTTTATATTCTAACAGTAGTTATATCAGTCTCAGGAGAATAATAGCATACAACTAAATTAAATCCTGAAAACATTATTAGAAATAATTTACAGAGCAAATGTATTTCGCATGTTTAATATATTTACAACAAATAATTCACCCTCATTCTCAAAGCAATAATTACAGTGTCAACCTATACTAGACTTATAAAGGCTTCAAGAAGAGGACCACTTTCAGGATCATGGGAACACTTTCAATTTTATTTACAAACATATATATATATATAGTATGTATGTATATGTATATGTGTGTATGTGTGTATGTGTGTGTGTGTGTGTGTGTGTGTGTGTGTGTGTGTGTGTGTGTGTGTGTGTGTGTGTGTGTGTGTGTGTGTGTGTGTGTGTGTGTGTGTGTGTGTGTGTGTGTGTGTGTTTGTTTGTAAATAAAATTGAAAGTGTTCCCATGACAATACAGAACGCAATACAGAATTCTATTCACAAAAAATGATAATTAAGGATACAAATTGATACACAAGTGCAGTTCACTCCAAGTTTTATAAGGGATGCTTCAGAATTTTCAGAGATACACGAAACCACAAAGGGCTCACTTAGGAAACAGGCGGGAACTCCGGCTTATTTAGTCACTTCTGAGAAAAAGAGAAAAACAACATTCTTTGTTGACTCGTCGCAGAACTCTATAAAACCTCCCTTAATGAAATATGTCAAGAAGGGAGAAGGTCAGCTTCACTCACTTCTCAATAGAATAGATATTCTCTCAGTTCATGGTCTATCACCAGTCACAATGCAACAACTCAGGGTGTAGTTCATATTCAATCTGTAGTTGTTTCGACCTGTGACGACCGCACAGACCATTCACTAATTTCCTTATTATACATGATACCGAATATCTGCTATCAGGTTTGAATGACAGATTGTTCTCATTAGTACAAAACACTAATTGCATGCAATATAACCAAACGCAATACTGGTTATCTGCTGTCGAATTTGAGTGATTGTTTGATATTATGTACTTGTCAAAGAAAATATATTCCACTCTCCTGGTAAAGAAATGCCAGAAATCTTCCCGTGTGTTTGGTTAGTTGCTGTGCGATCATCTTGTGCACACGAGGGCTAAACGGACCGGAACCTACAGTTTAAAGTGGATTCCGAACCCCCTTACAAACATCCATGCCAACGCCAGGATTCGAACCTGAAGCATGTGATGCCAAAGGCTAGAGTGCTAGCCACTTGGTCACCAGGCCGCTCTTCCCGTGGGAAAAATGCTACACCACTAAGGGAATATCTTGAGGACGCCATTTTCAAGCATCTGTCACTCGCAGCGACAGGTTCTTTCTCACGGTCAGAGATTCAGAGCAAGAATTAACTCTCTTGTCTCCTTCTCTCTTTTGGACGCGGCTTTACTTACATAATGAAAAATTTTGTTTGAAAGTAGTATGACAGGAACCAACAACTAAATGAATATAAACAAAGTTCACTGCATTAGCTCAGCTTGATCCTAAACACAATTGATTAAACACTCAATAGCACCCTGCACCAGACACAACTCCGATTTTAAACAAACCACACGAAATTAAACTTGTCCGATAACTCACGGGGTAATAAGATATAGGGAGCCCCGTGAAATCGATACAGATTTATTTTAAAACTCGTTTTGAGGGAAATTTACCGGTGATAGCTAGTCTAACGAGTCGACGTATCGGACAAATCGATTACCTCGGAGCCTAATTTGATAATCGATTCTTTTATTTCGGCTGTTTAAGTAATAGAATAAAAATAGTCCCCGGTTTTTCGCTAATGGTGCGATTCGGTACTTAATGGACGTGGCAGACATCCAAGTGAAAGGTGTGGTGAAATCTAAAAGGCTTCATGGACGAATATTTTTTCCTTTCTTTTTTAAGAATTTATTTTGAGTTCCATCTTTATTTCAGACCCAAGGTGTTCGGACATATTTCAGGTTAAATTGTAAAGGGTAAAAGGAGGAACCAAATAAGCCACGTTTCTTTAGGACAGCAGAAAGCATCTTGGCAAGAAACCGATTTTTTTAATGAAGAATTGTATTTCCAGCATGATGGAAATATGGAAGCCTACACCCTTCATCAATGATGTCTAAAATTATCTAAAAACTACAGACGGAAATCATAGAATTGGTTGAGGTATAACTATAATATGGCCACCCCGATCACCATATTTGTCATTTTCGGATTTTTATTTCATTTCTCTGAGAAAAAAAAATCGTCTAATCATTTCGTTTTTTTTTTATTTCCTAAACCATGATTTTATATGAAGCTCAAATTAATGTAGGTGATTGCATTTCTGAGAAATCAAGGTAATAACAGGGCTCCATTTTTTTCATTTGGTGTATTCAATTTAATTTATCAATTCTTTTCTTGTCGTCCAATGCTCAAACGCAGCATTACTACCCAGATATACTATAGTAGAAAAGATGCATTATTTTGGGTACCCGCTACCACGATTTTAACCACATAATAATAATAAAAATAGTAATAGAATAAAACTAATAAATAGAAAATAAAGTAAAAAATATAAAAATAGTCCCGGTTTTTCGTTAATGGTGCGATTTGGTACTTAATGGACGTGGCAGACATCCAAGTAAGAGGTGTGGCAAAATCTAAAAAGCTTCATGGACGGATATTTTTCTTAAGAATTTATTTCCAAGTTCTACCTTTATTTTAGACCCAAGGTGTTCGGAAATATCAGGTTAAATTGTAAAGTGTAAAAGAAGGAACCAGAGCAACCTTTTTTTGGTCCGAAAATACCGCATTTCTTTAGAACTCTGATCAATCATTTTTATGGAGAATTATAATTTCAGGTTGATGGCATGCTTGCACCCTTCATCAATGAATTTAAAAATTATCTAAAAGATACAGACAAAAATCACTGAATTGGTTGAATTGGAACTGCAATATGGCCACCCAGATCGCCATATTTGTCATTTTCAGTTTTACGCTAATGGTGCGATTCCATACTTAATGGACGTAGCAAACATTCAAGTGAGAGGTGTGGTGAAATCTAAAAGGCCTCATGGACGGATATTTTTCCTTTCTTTTTTAAGAATTTATTTTGGGTTCTATATTTCAGACCCAAGTTTCTCGGAAATATTTCAGATTAAATTGTAAAGGATAGAAGAAGGAACCAACCAGAACAAACTATTTTTGTCCGAAAATACCATGTTTCTTTAGGACAATAGAGAGCATTTTTCAAGAGCAAGAAATCTGACCGATTTTTTTTTTATTGTAATTCCGCTCTGATGGTATACTTCCACAATCCATCAATGATGGCAAGACTTATTTAAAAGTAACAGATGGAAAGCACTGAATTGGTAGAAGTGGAACTTTAATATGGCCATCCCGATCACCGCATTTGTCATTTTCGGATTTCTATTTCATTTCACTGAGAAAGATATCCTCACAATTTTTACTTATTTCTGTATTTTGTAATTTCTTAAAACATGATATTTTGTCGCAGTAAATATCTCCGTATTCCTGAAAATTTTGGATATGTATGCCACTGATTTGACATGAAGCTCATATTAACTTAGTGGTTGCATTTCTGAGAATTTTTCAATTCTCCTTTTTTTTTTTTTTTTTTTTTTCATTTGCGTATTTAATTTCAATTATCAAATCCTTCTTAGCCAAAAAAGCTCACACGCGGCATTATTTGGCAGATATACTGTGATAATAAAGACACATTATTCTGGTACCCTCTACCAATATTTTAAAAATTTTATATTAATTATTTTAAAGGTGCATTCCGTAATTTTATAATAAAACATTTGTTTCTTAGTTCATTAAACACAGCTAAAACAGCTATGATTCTAGAATTTTATAGAACTATCAATCGATTTGAAGCAAAACTTGCTCATTTACGTACGGAAAAACAAGCAAACAAATCTGTTGAAATAAATATTTTTAAATGGTAACGGAGCTAAATTTTGAGGAATACAATTCATTTCAAAATATTATATTAAATAAATAGTTAAAAGTTAAAAGAAATATGAAAGTTTACCTCTTTACCACTATGTATGAAAGATAACCAACATGGAAAAAGATATTTCATTCAACTCACCTGTAAAGAAGAAAAACATATCAATTAATATTTGACATTAAATATAAAAACTTAACTTATTAAAAGCAGATTTTAACATACATAATTTCAGAGCAAATTAATGGGCATTACTTAATTTTAATTTATGGAAGAGATGTGAAAAAATTTAATTTCTAGAATGCAAAATATTTTCTGCGCATACAACAACGACAGCATTCTTATTCAATGGCCAATGCCATCTCTGCCAACTGGCAGATTTTGAGACAGGAGATGTTGCCTTTTTACGGATAGCGTTGTCAGCCGTACGCCCAATACTCTACAGTCATATTAGACCGGGATCTATTATCTAAAGTTAATTCCAAACCAGTACAAACATCCATGGCACAGCCAGATCTGAACAAAGACAGTCCATGGGACCATTGCCACCATTCTGCATTCATCTTCTATTGAGAAATTCCGATGTAGGAGATATTTTCTTTTACAGGAATGGTTGTTTTTCTACATAACCTAGTTCTACACAGCCCTACGCCCAACAATCATATTAGATAGGGACCTACGGCTTAGAGTGGATTACGAACCATTACAAACACCGACGCCATCGCCGTAACTCGAACCCGAAACCTGTAGCACCGAGCGCTAGTCATTCGGCCATGCAGCCCCGTTATTTTATTATCATACATAATATAAAAATATAACTTTTTTGTAATGCAGCATGTTATATTATCTTCAGACGATGTGTTATGGGAATATGTATGTAAATATGGAATTTTCTGCGCCGAAATTTCATATTCTATCTCACCTATTTCGTTATTTCTCTAGAAATCGATGAAAAACGCATTCTAAGTAACAAAAAAAAAAAAAAAAGAGCAAAAATATTTACACTAATTTACATAAAAACAGAACAATCAACCCGAAGAAATAAAGCCAAACAAAAAAAAAAAAAGTTCTTTAAGTAAAGTACT
Source organism: Caerostris extrusa (assembly GCA_021605095.1). Taxonomy (NCBI): domain Eukaryota; kingdom Metazoa; phylum Arthropoda; class Arachnida; order Araneae; family Araneidae; genus Caerostris; species Caerostris extrusa. The sequence continues at coordinate 81,239 of BPLR01018593.1, forward strand.
CCCGTTTGTAACTTAGTTCTAATTTAAGAGTTACGGTGACCGTTAAAAGAAAACAAATTCCACTTCATTGTCTTAGAAGACAGAGCAAAAATAAGTTTCTCGTCATTCCCCGTGGGGCAATCGACTGCAATCGACGGCAAACACATGTCAACCCTTTCTAGGTTTACCTACGAGTTTCAAATTAGATTCTTGTAAAATTAAATGGCTGAACCAAAAAAAAAGAAGTTTGTGTTGGATAACATTTCTTTCCAAGAAAGTTGTAACAAGATCATGCTGTCTCTTCTAAGAACACTGGATAAAAATAAGGAATAAAAAAAGGGACAGAGAATTCCAAATCCCCAACCGCAACTTAAGATGGGTTCAATTAGGTCTTCGAACGAATCCCAAGAAATAAGTTTAGACTTCGGCGTTAATTAAAATACGGTTTGCGTCACAAAATTGGCAATTAAAGGCATCTGAGGGAATTGTTTTAGTTTATAAGTAAATATTTTTTGTTGTTGTTTGTTGTTGAAAAGTTGTAGAAGGGAAAAGTTTTTCCAATTTGCAATTCGATAAAAGTTGTAGTGGTCGTTTCAGGATTTTAAAAGCGGAAGTGAAACAATGTTTCTCCAAAACTTATGAAAATCCTATTTTGTACTCATACTCCAAACTTCCAATTGAAATGATAATGCTTAAAGATTTTTTTTTTTTAAAACTGGAAATTAATATTTTAAAATAAAGAAAATTTATTTAAAATATAATAATTTTTCCGTATTACAGTTTATACAAATAATAAACTATAATTTGAAAAATTATTATATTTTATTAATAATATAAACATTTTTATAAATTAATATACCACAATCATATATTTCAATCAAACATACCAAAACAATACATTTTATATTTTCGGATAAGAGATATATTTTATAAAAAGATAATTTATATTTATAAATTGATATGAAAATTCTTCTTTTAGCATTTCGTCGTCTTCAATGGCGCAACAGCCCATGTGGGTACGCCGTTTGTCTACTGGCAGATTCTGAAACAGAAGACATTTTGTTTTTATCGGAAGGGTTGCCCAGCAGGCACGTGTAGCTTGAAGATGAATATCGGACGCGACTCACACTACCCCCACAATGCTCTACGATCCTATTAAACCAGGACCTACGGTTTCAAGTAGATTTAAAATCACTACAAATACCAAGGGCATCACCAGAACTCGAACTTGAAAACCTGTGGCACCGAGCGTGAGATACTCAGACATAATATATATATAGCTATATATATATATATATATACCTTAACAAGTCGTATATTTCTGTGCCGAAATTTCGTATTCCTCTTCTATAGCCTAACAGCCCCATGGTAAGGCCAAGTCGTCTTCCTACTGGTATATTTCGAGACACAAGATGTTTTTTTTTTTTTTACGGATTAGGTTGTCAATCATGCACCCAACTCTCTACAGTCATATTAAATCGGAAAATATGGTTTAAAGTGGATTCCGACCACTAGAAATATCTATGGCACAGCTGGTATCAGAAGCCGAAACATGTGGCATTATCAGACGGCCAAGCCACTGGCATCAAGCCCCTATTTCGATATTCTAGCTAATACTCCTCAATGAGTCGATGAAAAACACATTGTAAGTAAAAAAAAATAAAAATAATATTTACATCAGTTTACGAAAAAAAAACAGAGCAATCAACCCAACGAAATGAAGCCAAACAAAATAAAAGTTCTTTACAGTAAAGCACTCCTCTTTGTAACTTAGTTCTAATTTAAGAGTTACCGCGACCGTTAAAAGAAAACAAATTTCACTTCATTGTCTTCAGAACAGAGCGAAATAAAATTTATCGTCATTCCAAGTGGGGGCGCTGCAATCGACTGGAGCAAACACATGTCAACCCTTTCTAGGTTTACCTGCGAGTTTCAAATTAGATTCTTGTAAAATTAAATGGCCAAACTAGAAAAAAAAAAGAACTTTTATGTTGGATAACATTTCTTCCGAGCCATTTTCTTTCCAAAAAAAGTTGTAACAAGATCGTGTTGTCTTTTCTAAGGGCACTGAATAGAAATAAGGGGGAAAAAAAGATAGAAGAATTCTAAATCCCCAACCGCAACTTAAGATGGGTTCAATTAGATCTTCGAACGAATCCCAAGAAATAAGTTTAGACTTCGGCGTTAATTAAAATACGGTTTGCGTCACAAAAATTCGGTCAACTAAAGGCATCTGAGGGAATTGTTTTAGTTTATAAGTAAATATTTTTTGTTGCTGTTGCTGTTGTTGAAAGTTGTAGAAGGGAAAAGTTTTTCCAATTTGCAATTCGATAAAAGTTGTAGAGGTCGTTTCAGGAATTTAAAAGTGGAACTGAAACAATGTTTTTCCCATACAAACAGGCTGATACAATTTTAGCTTTTGTTACATTTTAAAATAAGTGTTTCTAAAATTCTGTATCAATACTTTTCGGTTAAAACTAATGAAAAAATCCTATTTTGTACTTCTAGTTGAAAAAATTTGCTTAGTGTTTTTTTTTTTTTAAATAGGAAATTAATATTTTAAAGAAGAGAAAAAATTTTTTGAAACTAATATTCAATATTTTAAAACAAAAAGAGAAAAAAAGCTTATACAAATAACGCATAAGAATTTATCAATGGAAAAATAAATACGTTAATATACCATAATCATATTTTATATTTCAATTCAAACAAAACAAAATTATATTTTATATTATCGGATAAAAGATATATTTTATAAAATGATAATTCATATTTATATTAAAGATAATAGGAAAATTCCTGATATAGAATTTCTTCTTCTTCATTGGCGAAAATATGCCCCATGTTGGCCACGGTCGCCTGCCATTGCAGCCTACTGACAGCCCTGGTAGCATAATGTCCATGGTTGGACCTCTACCAATACCCATGGTGACTACTGGCAGATTCGGGAAATAAGAGGGTTTTTTATACTGTGACAGGGTCAGCAGTCATGGCTCCCTCACCAATCTACACAATCCTATTAGACTAGTTGATTTACGGTTTTAAGAGGATTCTGAACCACTACAAACACTCCATGGCACAGCCGGAATTCGAACCTGCCAGCTGTGGTACTAGGAGACAGTGAGCACAGTCACTGGGCAATCAGGCCCTTAGTATCTACATATATATTTTCTTAGAATGTTGTATTTTTCTGTATCTAAGATATTCTAACGTATTTAACTCACCTATTACAACTCAAAATATTCGAGGAAAACGCATTGCAAGTAAAAAACGAGCAAAAATATTTACACTAGCTTACGTGAAAAACAGATCAAAACATTTATACCAGTTTACGTAAAAACAGAGCAATCAACCAAAAGAAATAAAGTCAAACAAAAAAAGTTCTTTAAGTAAAGCACTCCCTGTTTGTAACTTAGTTCTAATTTAAGAGTTACGGTGACCGTTAAAAGAAAACAAATTCCACTTCATTGTCTTTAGAACGGAGCAAATAATAGGTTTTCTCGTCATTCCCCGTGGGGGCACTGCAATCGACAACAACCGACGGCAAACACATGTCAACCCTTTTTAGATTTACCTGCGAGTTTCAAATTAGATTGTTGTAAAATTAAATGGCTAAAAATCAAGGAAAAAAAAAAGAACATCACCGT
>BPLR01018595.1:0-30439 GCA_021605095.1 Caerostris extrusa
TAGTTACGTATTGCTGCTTCATTCACGAGGCTAGCGTACACATCATAACCCTTATAGTTAGTTTTATGAATGAATATTTTTGATTTTCTTTTTTAAATTTACAAAAATAAATGTTTCGGTAGTATAGAAAGTTGATTATGCTACTTCATCAAAAGTAATGAGTTTAAAATATAAAATAAGAATACATAAATCCCAATACATTTTAAGAAATATTTATTTTAACCACTTATAGACATTTGTATCAAGTTTACTTCCGTTTATCTATAAAAATAATTGTACCAAATTCTTGCTGTGAGTTGTCTGTCACCGGTGTACACAATTTAGAAAATTTATAGATATTTTCAAAAAATTATTGTACGAAAAGAAGAAAAACAATGCTTTTAAGTCAAATTCCTTGATTTAAAAGCATTGTGCATGGCAATTTTTTTGAATTCTTGCTTTTAAAAGGCAAGTGGTTTGTTCTTGCAGAGAAACAAACTTTAAAAACTTTCTGGGTAATTTCAGAGCTTCGTTCACCTGTACCTCGCCGACCATGATGTTTTGCAACATTTGGTAGAATTAAAAATAATAGTTAAACTAAGCATCCATCAACGTTTATGCTTTTATGAGACTGTAATTAGTAAAGACATTGGAAGCTGAAAACCAAGCTTACTAGAGACAAAAGTAAACGTGCCTATGTCGTATTTAAGTTAAAGGAACAATTTAAGGATACTGAATCTGTACTCAAAAATATGGTAAAGGATGGCCTAAGAGTCACAGGAAGAATGAATGCCAATACTTGTCCGTAATACCATCAGCTTCTCAGCTCTCTAGAAAATTAGTTTCGAAGGTTATTTTTTCAGAATGTTACATAAAAATTAATCAATTTGTATGAAGATTTGTTGTTTATGTTCCACAAACTCTGCACATAGGGAGAACCCTTTCAGCATAACACTGACTTTTGGTTTTGAGATCAGTGGTGGCCCATTCTATTCATCGATGAGTCCGAATTCAAATTATTCACTGAATCTTGATATATGTTCAACTGAAGAGAATCAGAGAACCTCCAATCTATTCACCAACAAAGAATTATGGGCCGCGAAGGCTCATAGGCTGGGTTCATAGAGTGTTCTGTGGCTGCTTTAAAGTAGAAAGATGACATTTTGACTTCTAGATTAACCTTTCAAGGACTGAAATGGACTCCCCCACTCAAGCTAATAGACATTTGTCCACATAGAGTTTTATAGTTTTCTAAATATAGATATAAATTTCTAGAAAGCAATGAAGCAGAAGGATTGGGTAGCCAGATCTCCTGACCTAAATCCCTGTAAAGCCTCTGTGAAATGGGCAATTCGATTTGCTTCCTAGAACAATTCAAGGTCCCAAAATAGTGTCACTAGAGGAGTAGGATCGATTTCTTTCAAGGCTTCTAAACTATCTGACCTTCTTATATATAAATATAACAGCTGTGACAGATGTATAAATAAAAGAATGACTCGTATCTCATTAACATATTGAGTTCTAGATTTTAAGCTTTCATGAGCAACTGGTTCCAATGAGTTTACACCGTCATGCGTATCTACGTAAACATTTGTGTTGCTATATTTTTTTATTATAAAAAAACCGATAAACAAAACTTAATTTTAATAATATTAGCCCAATATTGCTCGAGATAATCGACCAAAAAAGTCAAATTTCTTTTCAAGCCCAACATTAAAATACTATTAGAACAAAGTTTCGATCATATATGACCTAATCAACATGATAAATTATTTAATATAATATTTATTTCGACATCAGCGACAAAGCCACTGACGTAGAAAATTATTTGAAAAGTATTGCTACTAAAAATTTTTTATTATACGTTCTGGTTTTTAAAGAAAAAAATTGATTGTTAAAAAAAAAAAATTGCAGTAAATGGATAAAAAAAGTTTAAGTTCATTTCTAAATTTATAAATTTATTCTTTTAAAATTATTAAAAAATAATTGAAATAAGTTCATTTGTTTTGAGATCAGAAACTGAGTTAGTAAATTATAAATATAATATTGCGAAGTTATTACAAATTATAAAATATAATACGCATGATTTGAATTCATACAATAAAGGATCTTTTAAAACATGGGTAGCCTTTTTACAAGTTTTGATAAACACGGTTCCGAATTAAAACAGCATATTAACTGAATTATAATAATACTTTCCATACAGTATTTTAGATACCCTAGTTTATTTATTTTTCATCTTAAATATTTAAAAAGTTTTAAAAAATTAACTATGGAATTTTAATGCAAATGAAGGAAAAATTATTTTCAAAAAATTACTTTTTTCAAGTTTCAAAAACTTTCACTAAACACTTATAGAACTGAATTTCTTTTCATATTTCCAACACATTCAGAAAAAGCAATAAACAATAGTTTCAGAATAGATGTATAATTTGATTGTCGCAAAGTGATATACAACAAAATGTTTTATAATCCCAATAATAGGCCTGATGGCTGAGTGTCTAACACTCTGGCGCTCCGTGACGCAGGGTTCGAGCCCGACGGTGCCGTAGATGCTTGTAATGGTTCGACTTAAGTCCTAAGTCCTAAGGACTACTCCGTCCACTTTAAAGTGTTGTTCCCGATCTAATATGACTACTACTACTACACCACACCCACACCAAATCACATCACTGTGCCTATAACTTAGTTGCACCTTTACAGTTAACTAATGATGTATATGAAAAGTCTGACTGGGCGCTGTGAAGCTGACTGGGCGCTGGGCGCTCTTACACTCATATGAGACTGGAGCCGGCTTAAAAATGGATTCTTAACCGCTACAAACATCCATGGCACCTGGGTATAGAACCCGAAACTGGTGGCACCGAGCGGCAGAGCGCTAGACACTCGGTTATTTCAGGCAACTAATATTCGTTTAGAGCGTTGGGCGTAGGGGACAACCCTACCCCGTAAAAACATCTCCTGCCTTGACGACCGTGGTTTACCATGGTGTGTTGCGCAAATGAAGATTTGGCTTAGTTTATCGTTCTACGGTCATCTTGTGCACACGAGGCTAAACAGACCGGAACCTACAGTTTAAAGTGGATTCCGAACCCCTCATAAACATCCATGCCACTGCCAGATTCGAACCTGAAGCCTGGGTTACCAAAAAGGCCAAGAGCGCCAGCTCCTTGGCCACCAGGATGCTTCGCAAATGAAGAAGAAAATCTGAATAATATTTTTAAATTGCTTTTTCAAAATTACAAACAAAATCATACACATTATGAATGCGAAATTTTTTTCTTATTTTCAACAGACGGAAAATGTATGTCATAAAAAATAAATCGTTCATTTTCTTTAAAACCCAGATTCAGTTCATAATTTTCATATACCTGAATGGTTTTCCTTTACTATCCAATTCATTTACCTAACAATGCAATTCAACATTTGCAGTTGAACCTGTGAACTACTATAATTCATCGATAGTTGTGGCGTATAATACCATACACACGAAGTTCAGTGAAAACATCATCCAATAGATTTCGCTCGCAATCATAAACGCTTATTATAAGAGCTGTTGAAAATGTCCTGCGATATTTCAAAGGATAAGCGGACAGCCAAATGATTTGTCCGTACATTGTCCCTACTTGAATATGCATCCTATAATTGAATGTTCTTGCCATTCTATTAACTGGTGTTGTATTAAAATGGGGTGGAGAATTTTTGGTTTTGAATCCTTAATGCATGCTACCATATTGTTTTGGGTTGCGATTATTAACTACAACAATCTGCCACGTTACCCTTCAGTAAGTTATTCATTGATACAGTATAATGCCCACAATATACTTAACAATTACACTAAAAATAGCATTTGATAATTTATGAAATTTCGGCGTGAGTTCGTTTGAAAATAAAATAATGCAATTCAGATATATTTTCTATAATTAATTATTCTTTTAATATGGTGTTCTTTATATTGAACATTTTTAGCATTTTTCAATTAGATTAAAAATTTAAGAAATGCATTGTAAAAATCGAAGGGTATTTGTTATAATTCTTTTATTAGCCTAACAGCCTCATGGTGGACCAATGCCATTTGCCTACTATAAGACTTTTTGAAACAGGAGATATTTGCCGGGTTAGGTTGTTACTCATACATTGGGGGAATGCATGATGATCCTTACTGTTTTTTGTGTATTTTTCTTTACATTATAAGTTTTAATTTTCAAGTTTTAAACATTAATTAAAATAACATATTAACCGAAATAAAATAACATATTAATGAGTTATAATAATACTTACCAGTATTATTATAACTCGGAATACAGTGTTTCAGGTACCTTAGTTTATTTTTTTTTGTCGTGCATATTTAAAAAGTTTTAAAAATTAATTATGAAACTGTAATGCAAAAAAAAAAAAAAAAAAAAAAAAAAAATAGATCATTTTCAAAAAAAAAAAACTCCTATACTTTTTTTTTAAGTTTTAAAACTTGATCTAAGCACATATAGAATTGAATTACTTTTATATTTCAGACACATTCAGAAAATAATAAGTAATAGTTCCGGGTTAAATTTATATCACATTGCAAAAATTAAAATTATACAACAAAATGTTTTATAATTCCAATAATAGGCCTGATGGCAGAGGGACTAGCACGTTCCGTGCAGCTGAGTTCGAGTCCCGTGGTGCCATAGACGCTTGTAGTGGTTCGGAATCCACTGTAAGCTGTTGTTCCCGATCTAATATGACTGACACTACTACTATGCCAGACCTGCTACGTCACTATGCCTAGAGCTGAGTTGCCCCTCTTAACAATTTGAGAATGGTGTAGATGTCTGGCTGGGTGCCGTGACGTTCTTACAGTCATATAACATGTGAGACCAGGATCTACGGCTTAAAGTGAATTTAGAACCACTACAAACATCCACGGCCACCGGGATTCGAACCAAAATCTGTGGCATATAGCGCCAGAGCGCAGACGCTTGGCCATTCAGGGAGCTAATATGCTTGTAGAGCGTTGGGTGAGGGGTGACAACCCTATTCCGTAAAATCATCTCCTGTCTTGTAATCTGCCAGCAGATAGATGACCGTGCTCTACCATGGTGTTCAGCAAATGTAGATATGGTTTAGTTTGTCGCTCTGCGGCCAACTTGTGCACACTAAGGATAAACAGACTGGGACCTACAGTTTAAAGTGGATTCAGAACCCCTCACAAACATCCATGCCACCGCTGGGATTCGAATCTGAAGCCTGTGGTACAAAAGGCCAGAGCGCTAGCCGATCGGCCATCAGGCAGCGCACAATTGGAGAAAAAAATCTCAATAATATTTTTTATATTTTCCATAATTATAAAAACGAAATCGCACGCTTTCATGAAAGGGAATTTTTTAATATTTTCAACATAAAGAAAAATGTATGTCATAAAAAAAAAATTGTAAACTTTCTTTCAAACTTAATTCATTGCACAGATTCAGTTCTAATTCTTATATCCCTGAATGGTTTTCATTGACTATCCAATTCAAATTTACCAAACAATTCTGTTCAGCATTTGCAGTTGAGCTTGTCAACTATCATAATTTATCGCCAGTTTGTGGCGTATAATACCATAGACACGGATTTCCGTGAAAACACCATCCAATAGATTACACGCATCATAAACGTTTATTATAGGTGTTGAAAATGTCCTGCGACAATTCAAAGCGCAGGCTGACAGCCAAATGATTCGTCTATGCATTGTCCCTACTTGAATATACATCCTATAATTCAAATGTTCATGCTATTCTATTAACTACTGCCGTATTAAAATGGGGTGGAGAATTTTTGTTTTTGAGTCCTAAACATATGCTACCATATCGTTTTGGGTTGTGATTGTTAAATATATCAGTCTGACACGTTTCTGTTTCTGTTCAAATTTCAGCATCAGTTTGCTTTTGAAAATAAGAATTATGCAATTCAAATATTGTTTCTATAATTAATTATTCGCTTAAGAATGATGTTGTTTTGTATTGAAATATTTTAATATTTTTCAATTTGATTAAAAATTTAAAAATACATTGTAAAAATCGAAGATAATTTACTTTTTTAATTTTATTATTTTTTATGTATGAAAGGATAAATAACAGTCGGAACAGTTTTATATTATTCATAAGATGTAAATGTCTACTGTATTTTTTTTTTAACTGTGCGAGTTTTTTTTTTTTTTTTTTTTAACTGAATGACGGTTTACTTGTTAAAATTAGAAATTAAAATTTGTTGTAGTGATTTGCTTTTCATTAATATCGTTTCTCATAGCTAAAATTATTTCGAAAAAATAATTTACTTTAATATTTATGGCAGAAAGATAGTTGAATTGATTTTAATGAAAGAATTAAGTTAGCTTATTGTAGGCTCAAACAATTAAGTTGGTAATTTTTAATGATTCGATTGCCTAGTCGTTGCAAGTTGTTACGATTAGCAATCGAATACATTGCAAGATTGCGATTGACAAGCATATAAATTAAAAATCATTTAATAAAAGGATTTAATATTATACTGTAAAAACTTTAAGCATCAATAACAAAACACAAAAGATTATTAAAAAAAGACTAATTATTACAACTGATAAATTGCACCTAATATCAATGCTCTGTATTTACGATCTTTAGGTTTCTAATAAAATACATGTTATGCAAATTTTCTTATGTTGAAAATTAAATTACATAATGAAAATTAGTGTTACAGGATAATTTTGCACAATGTTTTTGAATTCATCTCACTTAGTCTTTATTAAACCTTTTGTTTTAATAATTGGGAAAATCTATTTTTAATTTTTAGAGAGATGAAATTATTTCTACTGTTACTAATCAATTTATTTTGGCAGACAATATTTATCAGATTTAGAGATCTATTCAAAATAAATATTTTTCAACATTCTTTAATAAAAGTTTAATAATAATATATACTCATCATTATTTAGCTCACATTTAGTTAGCTATACGGAGGTCAATCAAACTAAAACTTTAAATGCTCATGTAAATTTCGGAATAAGAATTTACTGACCTGTGTGTTTAAAATATTGTTGGTAGTAGTGTAAAGATCGCCCAGTTGATGGCAAATATAATGTGAAAAAATGTTCATCTTCACAGAACAAATTGAAGATGGCCGCTTGCTTACTACAAACTCGAAAAAGAGAGCTATGTTCGGTTACAACTAGGGATTGCAAGCCGGTATACCGAATACCGGTATTTTGAGCCATTTGTACAATTTTGTAATACCGGTATTCACAAGTTTAAATACCGGTTTTTCGGTATTTACTAGAAATTTAGAATCTTATATGGGAAAGAATTCTTATTCTTATCTGTGAAAGAATTTTATTCAGAATTTTATCTGAAAACTAGAAATTCTTATCTGTGAAAACAAGGTTGTAGTTGTTGAAGAAAGTGTGTATTATTTTGATATGTTTTAAGTTGGTGAGTTTGTTTGTTACTTTTAGAGTTCAAAAATATTTTTCAGATTTATTATATATAATTCTCATAAATAATACCCCATAATAATAAATAAGAATAACTTTAAAGAACATAAAAAATCAGTTGATAATACTTCGGTGAGAGTGAAAGTGACAATGAAGATAATGACAATGTAATTGTTGAAGAAGATATTGCTAATGAGGATGAAATATTAACCCCTCAAGAATTGCTTCCTATAATTTATAAATTTCGAAAAATTGTTAAGATATTTAAACGTTCCCCTACAAAAAATGCCATATTATAAAAATATACACTTAATGAAAATGAAACAGAATATATGATAATACCAGATTCTAAAACACGTTGGAATGATTTACTCCCAATGATGGAACGTTTTTGAAACTAAAAATATAATCAAAAAGCAAATATCGACTTAAAGCCGTAAATTAATTTTTCTGATAGTGAATTCGACTTAATATCCAGAACTGTATCAGCTCTATTTCCAATTAAATTGGCTGTTGAGGCATTATGTCGGAGAGATTATAATTTATTAACAGCTAATGCAACAATAAATTTCATGTTGCAGTCACTGAAAGAACAGCACACATCACCATCTGAAGAATTATATATTATATTGAAAAATCCCACAGAAGAAAGGCATACCGAAGTAGAAATTGTCTTTACGGTATTTACATAATTATAATGATTTCAAAAATGAGAATGGAAAAGAAGAAAAAGATTAACTAATTCAAATTTGATCAAGTTTATAGCAAACTTTCTTAAAATTTTTTACCCCACAAACCTATCCACATTCAGAAGAAATCGGTACAGTTATCGAAGATTATGATGACACTAATATCGATAGTGAAAAGTGTTGTCTCTTAAACAAAAATTAGAATTGCCAATAACTAAAAAAATTTCAACAAACCAAAATATAATACAGAAATCAGCTATATCCAAAACAATCCGACGAGAAATAGATTTATTTGGATAAATACTTGGAAAAAAGTATATCGCATTGCTAACAGTACCACCCACTAGCTTAGATGTTGAAAAAAGCGTTTTGACAGCTGGTAATTTTGCACAAAATTACGTCCCAGGCTTAATGATAGTACAATTGATTCATCATGTTTTTTAACATCACATTTCAAAAATTTGTAACAGTACCACAGACTGAATAGTGATATTTACTTTTTTTGTGATTTAAATAAATAAGATGCTCTTTTACTTTTTGTGATTCTTTATATTATAATTTATAAGTTGCAATTTTTTTGTGATATTTACATTCTCTAATAAAACTGGTAAATAAAACAACAAAAAAAAAAAAAACACCTGTGTTTTCTTTCTTTTCTAAAATTTCTACTACCGGTGTTAAAACCGGTATCCCTTTATTAAGATCTAAAAAAAATACCGAATACCGGTATTGAACTTTTGGTCCGGTTTTGCAATCCCTAGTTACAACAGCGTTTCCTAATCTGTTGTAAGCATACGCAGCGAATCTGTTGAGGATAGAAAAAAATAAGGTTAGTAATAGCGGAAAATAGGGCCTTATGACAGAGTGACTAGCACTCTGGCGGTCGGTACGACAGGTTTCGGGTTCGACCACCGGTGGTATCGTGGAAGTTTGTAGTGGTTCGAAACCCGCTTTAAACCCAAGTCCCGGTCTAGTATGACTGGTAACTTTACTTCGTAAAGAGAAAAAATAACTTAGCTTGGTCTGGTACGACTGGTAACTTTACTTCATAAAAAGAAAAATATCTCCAGTCTCGAAATTTATCCTGGAAATCCAAACTTTGAAAGCGTTGCAAAACTTGCAAAAAAAAACCCCAAAAAACAGTGAATAAGTAACAGTAATAAATTAAATAAGTTAAACAGTAATAATGCAGAATATACCCAGCAAACCCTGGCTCTCTGTACTCCAGTCTAATGTGACTGTAGAATGTAGGACGTATGATTAAAAAACCCTACTTCGTAAAAAGAAAACATCTCATGTATAAAATTCTGCCAGTAGGCAGACAGCCTTGGTCCACCATAGGGTTGTTGCGCCAATGAAGAAGAAGTAAGGCAGCTAGCGGGGCCTTATATTAAATCACCTATATATATATACCCATTTATTTCGTAATTTTATTAGGGAATCAAGTACTTTATGTTGGGTCGCATTCAAATAAGCTCTGGATCTGAACAGCTCTATATTTAGGTAAAACTGTGTTGCAAGAATACAGTACTACCTGTCAGTGATGGGTTTTCGCTTTTAAGGCACTTGTTCTTTCGTTTCAATTTTTAAGCTAGAACTCCCTTTTAAAACAGTGACCACAAAAAGCATTCTGCTCACGTCTCTCCACTTATTCTTAGAGCTTCTGCTTCAGCTTCTTCTCCAGCAACTCGGACATAAAAAACGTTTTCATAGGAGTAGCGAGATTTTAAGTGCAGGCTATCAAAACATGCGCTGTGACTGCGTAATAACAATTTATAAACAACAGCTCGTGTGTAACGTATTTTAAAAATGATTTATTTTATCTCAAAATAATAATAGTGATTTTTTTCTGTTCCTTTATACTATAATGTTTCTTTATAATATTTATTTATTTACAGATATTTGGGATAGTTTTTAAATTCTCTGAATCATCGTTAAATATTCCTGCTTACATCTGAATTTCCCAACGCTTTAATATCTGCAAATATTTGTTTTTTTTTTTTTAACTCTTGCTTATTTCAGTTTTTTGCGTGATATTTATTTTTAATTTAGAAAGTGTTTTCTGTTGATAAGAAACACTGGAATTTAAATATTTATGTTAATAATTAATATTTACTGATTTTTCTTTTATATGGGTGAAATGTTGGAATAAATAAAATATTTGTATGACACAATAGAAATGTTTTAAAAACAATACATGAATCATTTAAGAGATAAAGTATGAATCATTTATAAGATTAAATTAATAATAGCTTTTTCAGAAGTTGTTTCGTCAAAGTAAAGGCAAAAAAAAATTTGAAAAAAAACCTATTTATTTTCATAAAAAGAAATAATAATTTGTAGATATGTAGCTACTGAGAATTACTATTAAATTACACTTAAATATAATTCATCAATTCCTTTCATTTCGTCTTTTCATTACGTTTTCATATGTGTCCAGTTAGCCAATTCGATAGTGCTCTGGCCTTTGGTACCACTCTTCAGGTTCGAATTCTGGCAGAGGCATTGATGATTGTTAGTGGTTCGGAATCCACGTTAAACTGTAGTTCCCGGTCAAATTAGCCCAAAGTGTGCACAAAAAAAGACTGCTAGGAATCATAACTAGAGCCTGCAATTCTGGACAATAAGACTAAATAACCAATTAACGGTACTACGCCAATGTGGACTAAGTCCCTCCGACTACTGGCAGATTTCGAGACAGGAGATGGTTTCTTTTCACTGGGTAGAGTTGTTAGTCTTTCACCCAACACTCTACAATCACATCAGATGGGACATTCGGTTTAAAATGGGTTCCTAACCAATGCAAACATCCATAACCGCACTGGGACTTGAACCCGAAAACCTATGGCACCGAGCGCTTATCACTCGGCCATCAGGCCAGTGATAATCATTCATTATATGAGTAATATATATATATATATATGCATATTATCTATCGAAATGTTATAAAGAAGTTGTTAAAGTTTATTAATTTATGTTGGGTCGCATTCAAATAAGTCCTGAGTCAAGGATTGGACAGCCTCTATGATAAATCAAAACTGTGCAAGAATACAGTATAATGCCTGTCAGTGCTGAGGTTTCTGTTTTTGAAGTGCTTGTTCTTTTATTTAAATTTTTCAGCTAAAAAAAACTCCAGCTAAAACTTCATCAAAAAAAAAAAAATGCTCACGTCTTTCCACTTACTCTTAAAGCTTCTGCTTTCTCTCCAGTAAGTCAAACATAAAAACATCTTCATACGAGAAGCGAAATTTTAAGTGCAGGCTTTCAAAATATGCGCCGTGACTTTAGAAATTGTTATTACAAACAACAGCTCGTGTGTAAAGTATTTTAAACATGATTTATTTAGCTCAAAATAAGAATCATGATTTGTTTTTTTCTCTTTCTTTATACTGTAACGTTACTTTTATAATATTTACATCAAAGAAATTTGAGATTGTGTTATTTTTATTCTCTGAATCATCAGTAAATGTTATTGCTTATATCTGAATTTTCCAAATCTATAATATCTGCAAAAATTTGCATTTTTTTTTTTTTTACTCTTGTTTATTGTTAGTTTTTGCAGAAAAGGTTATTTTTAATTTCGAATGAGTTTTGTGTTAATAAAATGTGCTGGAATTTAAATATTTATGCTAATTAATAATATTTATGAATTTCCTTTTATTTGGTACTTTAGAATAAATAAAATATTTGTATTAGACAATAGAAGTATTTAAAATAATTCATGAATCATTTAAGTAAAAAAAAAAAAAAAGTTAAATTAAATTAACATTGACTTCAGAAGTGATTAAATGAAAAAGCAAAGGCAAAAAAAAAAGGGAAATAAATAAACAAAACTATTAATATATAAAAAAATTAATAATAAGTATAGATCCACTGAAAATTACTATTAAATGACGTTTGAATATAATTCATAAATTCATTTCATATCGTTTCTTCTTTTACATTTTCATATGAAATAAATTTTTGTCATGGAGATATTTTAGTTGCTTCCAAATTCCAGATATTTTGACCCAAGTTCTTCATCCCAATAGAACAGTAGATTCAGCTTTATCTAGGAATCATAACTCGGACCTGAAACTATGGTTTATAAAACTAATTAACGAACTCCCTGTACTACAACCAATGGTGGGCTAAGGCCGTCCGCCTACTGGCAGAATTTCGAGACAGGAAATGGTCGACAATACTTTTTAATGGGTAGGGCTGTCAGCCTTGCACCCAACGCTCTACAATCATATCAGACGGGACCTACGGTTTAAAGTGGATTCCAAGCATCCATGGGCCCGCGGGACTCCGACTAGAAAACGTGTGGAACCGAACGCTTATCACTCGGCTATCAGGCCCGTGTATATATATATATATATATGTATGCATGTATGTAATATGTATATTATCTATCGTAATGTTATAAAAAGTTTATACTTTATGTTGAATAGCATTCAAATAATGCCCCAGGTTAAGGATTGATCAGCCCTATGTTAAAAAACTGCGGTTTAGTATGGTTTGTCGCTCGGTCATCTTGCACACACTTTAGGCTAAACAGACCGGGACCAATAGTTTAAAGTGGATTTCGAATCACTGCAAACATCCATGGCACCGCCGTGACACGAAACCGAAATATGTAGTATCTAGCACCAGAACTCTAGCCACTGGGCCTCAGGCCCAGATCAAAACTGTGGTGCAAGAATACATTATACGGCCTGCCAGTCTTGTTTTTCGTTTTTTTAAAGCTCTTGTTCTTTTATTTCAATTTTTAAGCTCAAACTCCCTTTTAAAACAGTGACCACAAAAAGCATTCTGCTCACGTCTCTCCCCTTATTCTTGAAGCTCCTGCTTCTTCTCCACTAACTCGAGCATAAAAAAAAATCTTCATACCAGAAGCGAAATTTTAAGTGCAGGCTTTCAAAACATAACGCTGTGACTTTATAAATTGTTATTACAAACAACGGCTCGTGTGGAACGTATTTTAAAAATGATTTATGTAGCACATAACAAGAATCATGGCTTGTGTTTTTCTGTTTCTTTATACTATATTTTTCTTTATAATAATTACTTAGAGAGATTTGAGATTGGGTTATTTTTATTTCTCTGAATCATCATTAAATATTCTTGTTTATATTTGAATTTCCCAAGGCTATAATATCTGCAAATTTTTTTTTTTTTTTTTTTTTAACTCTTGTTTATTTCCGTTTTTGAGTGATAGTTATTTATAATTTAGAAAGCTTTTTGTATAAGCACTGTAATTTCAATATTTAAGCTAATTAATAATATTTACGAATTTTTTTTTCTTTTATTTGGGGGCGATGTTAGAATAATTAAAATATTTGTATGAGACAATAGTAGTATTTAAAAAACAATTCATGAATCATTTAAGTGATAATAAGAAATTAAATTAAATTAATTTTAACTTCTTCAGAAGGAATTTTGTTAAAAGTAAAGGCAGAAAAAGTAGTAAAATAAGAAAATGAAGTTAAATGCCTATAAAAGTTAATTAAAAAAAAAAAAAAAAAATTGAAATTCTTTCTAGATTTTCAATTTATCATATATGACACATACTTCATGGGCGAATATATATGGAAGTATATCAATGTTCAACAACCCAAGAAATTTATGAAGCAATATATATCAGAATACTACGAGAACGAGAGTTCTGCAGTTTGGGATTAGGAAGTTTATTTGGCAATTTTTTCTCTTGCAGTTTTCGCCATGTCCCCTCCTAAACAAACAAAAGGACTCTTTGCGTTTTTGGTGATTCCATTTAACTCGGAAAAGCGACTTGGCGAAATCAGAACCCTAAAGTGCAGATTCCCCAAAATAACTCTCAAATTCAATAGCAACATTAATATAACGTTTACTAAATCTAAAAACTTTATAAAGAAGCAATTGCTTCAAATATTACAAGAAGTACTACCCAATTTAGACAGAGAAGTCTGTTAAATGTTAGTTATATTAACTTTTATAAACATAAACTTATCCTCAGACACTAACCGGAGGATATTGAAATAATCCGTTTATATTTTGAAAGCCAGACACTTCAGAATGAACTACAAAGCACGTGATTTGATATAGGTCAATCGTTATGTTTAGCAACACATATTTTATGCCGGTTTTAAAACACACGTACATAAAATCACGTCACATTCGGCTTTTATTTTAAATATATGTTTTTTAAATGAAAGTTTCCTGTGTTGAGAGAGGAGACTGATATTTTAAAAAATAACTTATACTCTTATTTATATTTTTATTCTATAGCTTCACTTTTTGAGACATCACGGAACTCTAACCAGAATGTTCACATACGATAAAAACTATTTGTATATCTAAAAAATGGATAATAATGCCTAAGTAATAATGAAATAAGTTTAATAATAAGTTTACATTAATAAATAATAATAATAAATTTCTACGCCACAGATAATTACTGTTAAATTACACTTGAAAATATTTCATAAATTCAATGTCTGTTGTTTTATTTGCACATTCCTATAGAACAAATTTATGTCATGGAGAAAATTTGATTACTTTCAAATGCTATTTTCTAATGAAATTCTTCATCACTAGCATAGCAAATTCAGCATCATACAGGAAGTAAGACGGTATATAACACTCTGAACTACATTTGTCATAAATGGACCTACTGATTTATAACAGCAAGCCTCGTCACAGAAACAGAAATAATTGGTATGGTTTTTACTTTTGGATTATCTAATCTGTCTCTCTAATTCGGAAACCCAATGCTTTATTATTCAGTCGATCAAGTCTTTTTGAAGAAAGTCCCCAGTTCCACATTTCAAAATAACTTATTAGAAAATTTTCCGAAGATTGCATTCATTTTATTCGTATGAATATTCATATACCTATATAAATTTAAAAAAATCAAATATATTTTTTTCCAATTATGAAGATAAAAATCCTTAAAGTAAAAAGTTTATTTTACAATTACAAATTTAATTAGAATATTTGAAAACACCAAATTATTACATTAATTCAACGAAATTATTTATAGTAACATAACACCAACACTATAAACTATTTCTATCAAATCCAATGTGCATATATATTTTTTTTTTTCATAGTCACATCTCCATCAAGAATCAGGATGTTTTCAGTTAATGCAACCAACGTTACCAAAGACTCAAAAGTTTAAATTTTTTCTAATTCACTATGATTCTTTGTATATATAATATTTTTAATATCTAATATCCTTAGAATTCCCCTATTTGTTCATCCAATCTGTCTGAATAGACTTCCAATTTTAAAGTACCAAGTAAATCTTAAACATTTCAACACACTCTGATTTCACTAATGCGTAATATCATGTTTGGCTTTTAGTATATTTTGCCATTCTCGAATATGAATGGCTCTCCATAAGATTTACATTAGGTTTCGTAACGTGAAGCTTTAAGGATATGGGAAGTCATCTAAAGCTTTTAGGATTTAACGCTATCTGGCCACATTTGCCAAGCATAAGCCCCGTCTGACATACGGAAGAAAAACACGCTTCTATCAAAATGTTTTGATAAAGGCACTTTCACTGGATGCTTATTTTACATAAAAATGTCGATGTCTCGATGTGTTCGGTTAGATTCTGAATGAGTAATTTAATTTCAGGCTTGTATTTCGGAAGATTTAGAGGTGTCTGCCGATTCACTTTATGAAAAATGGGGGACAGAAAGATGAAATGCGAAATTTTTCAGTTGTGATTTAGTTGTGACTCTTATAAGGATATATATTAGAAATATTATTGTATGACTTCTTACCATATAATGTATTATTATTATATACAAAATATTATTTGTTTTCTGTAGGTTTCGTGTTCGGGCGGTGCCATGGATGTTTGTAGTTGTTCCACTTTAAACCGTAGGTCGCGGTCCACTATATCTTTGGAAAATTGGCCGTAGACCTGATAACCTTACCACGTAAAAAAGCTAAAAACATCTCATGTTTCGAAATCTGCCAATAGGCTGACGGTCTTGGTCTTCACCAAAGGGCTGTTGCGCCACCGAAGAAGAAAACGAATGTTATTTGTTACATTACATAAACATATTATTTTGTGGGACATGACGGCCGAGGGATTAGCTCTTTGGCCCTCTGTGCTACAGGCTTGGGGTTCGAGTCCTGGTTGTGTCATGTATGTTTGTAGGAGTTCGGATCCAATTTAAACCGTAGGTCTTGATCTAATATGACTCTCTACGAGTCGGACGTCGGGGTGACAATCCTAATACGTAAAAAAAAAAAATTTTAAATCTGCCAGTAGGCAGAGGGCCTTGGGCCTTCATAGGGCTGTTGCGACACTGATGATGATGATAATGAGTGTTATTATAAAACCAGAGAGCAGTTCTTCATGTGAATGGCTTGTTCGATTTCTAAACTAGGATTATTAGTTTGGGAATCTAATCGAAAATTCTTGTACCTATGTCAAGAATTAGCACTATAAATTATATGTCAAAAATCTCTCTACTTGGTTCGGAGTAAAAAAAAAAAAATGAAGTTTGTCTCCTCTTGATGCCATCCTTGTAAGTTTCGTTGAAAACTGTAGTGGTAAAATATATAGGAGCACAGTGTTTGTAGGTGGTCCACTGTAATTAAGTGTAATTAAATCATTAAATCCCCTTATTTTATTCGTATGAATATCCATATTCATATATAAACATAGAAATCGAATACATTTTTCCCAAAATTAAAGGAAGAAATAGAAATTCCTTATAGTAAAAATTTATTTATTTTAAAATTAATGCAAATTTCATTCAAATATTTGCAAACACCAAACAATTACATTAATTTAACATTATTTTAAAGGAACTTAATACAAACACTGTAAACTATTTCTATCAAATCCAGTATGTATTTTTTTTAATTGTCTCACATTCATCAGAAATCAAAACAATTTCATTTAATACAACCAAAGTTACCAAAGACTCAAAAGTTTTAAAGTTTTCTAATTCACTCTAATTCTTTGTGTATATTGTAATTCTAATATTTTCAGAATTTGTAGATTTGTTCATCCAATATCTCTGAATAGACTTCTAATTTTGAAGTACTAAGTAAAAACATTTCGACACACTCTCATTTCACTAATACGCAATATCATGTTTGGCTTTTTAGTATATTTGGGCTTTCTCGAATATGAATGGCTCTCCATCCACGATTTACATTAGGTTTAAATTAGATTTACCTATATTATGGTGAGGCTTCAAGGTATATGGGAAGTCATCTAAGGCTTTGAGGACTTAAAGCTGTCTGTCCACATTTACCAAGAATAAACCCGGTCTAAACACATGGAAGAAAAACACTCTTCTATCAAAATGTTTGTATAAAGGCACTTTCACTGGTTGCTTAGTTTACATAAATATGTCGATGTCTGGGTGTGTTCGGTTGGATTCTGAATACGTAATTTAATTTCAGGCTTGTATTTCCGAAGATTTAGAGATGTCTGCCGATTCACTTTGTGAAAAATTGGGGCAGAATAAAGAAATGTGTGCTTTTTCCAGCTGTGATTTAATATAAACTTTTAACTAAAAATAATAGGATACTTTAAGAAAGATATATTTCCCTTTTCTTAAAGGAAATATTTAAGAAATATTATCATATATATGTCTAACCGTATAATGTATCATTATTATTAAACCTATATTATTTGTGTTCTGTAGGTTTTCGATTCGGATGATGACATGGATGTTTTTAGTGGTTTGGAATCCACTTTAAACCGTATTTACCGATCTACTATGTCCGTAGAGCGTTGGACGTAGGCGTACAACCTTACAACGTTAAAAAAGAAAGAAATATCTCATGTTTAAAAATCTGCCTGAATGCTGACTGTCTTGGTTCGCCAAGGGGCTGTTGCGCCACTGAAGAAAAAGAATATTATTTGTCATATTACATAAACATAACATTATTATATGGGGCCAGATGGCCGAGTGACTAGCTCTCTGGCGCTCGGTGCCTCAGTTTTTGGGTTCGAGTCCCGGCTGTGCCATTTAGGTTTGCAGTTTGGAATTCACTTTACAAAGTATGTCCCTTCTAATATCACCGATAACCATACCCTGTAAAAAGAAACCATCTCCTGTCTCGAACTCTGCCAGCAGGTAGACGGCCTTGGCTCAGCATGGGGCTGTTGCGCTACTGATGATGGTGAAGATACATAAATTATAAAAAATCAAGTTCATATTTTTTTCCAAAAATTAAGAGTAAATCAGAAAACTCCTGACTGTAAAAGTTTATTATTTTAATATCAATACAAGTTTAGGTAGAATATTTACTAACACCAAACAATTACATTAATTTAACGAAATTATTGATAGGATATTAATACAAACACTGTATATTCTTTCTATCAAATCAAATTTATATATATATATATATATATATATATATATATATATATATATATATATATATATATATATTCATAGTATCATATTCAGGAATCAGAATGGTTTCATTTAATGCAACTGATGTTACCAAAGACCGAAAAGTTTTAAAATTTCCTAATTCACCATGATTCTTTTGTGTATATAATATTTTCAATTCTAATATTTTTAGAATTCACAGATGTGTTCATACAATCTGTCTGAACAGGCTCCCTATTTAAATGTACTAAGTAAATCTTAAACATTACGACACATTTCACTAATGCCTAATATCATTTTTGGCTTTTACTATATATCGCGTTTCTCGAATATGAATGGCTCTCCATAAGATTTACATTAGCTTTTGTAACGTGAAGCTTTAAGGATTTAACGCTGTCTGGCCACATTTGCCAAGAATAAACCCTGTCTGGCATACGGAAGAAAAACACGCTTCTATAAAAATGTATGGATAAAGGCACTTTCAACGGCTGCTTAGTTTACAGAAATATGTCGATGTCTGGATGCGTTCGGTTATACTCTGAATACGTAATTTAATTTCGGGCTGGTATTTCGAAAGATTTAGAGGTGTCTTCTGATTCACTTTGTGAAAAGAAGAAAAAGAAAGAAATGAAGAAGAAATGTGGCCTTTTTTCAAACTGTGATTTAATTTACATTTTTAACTAAAAATAACGTGATACTTTTAAAAAGACATATTTCCAACTTCTATAAGGGTATATTTTAGAAATATTATATATATGTCTAACCGCATAATGTATCATTATTATTAAACCTATATTGTTTGTGTTATGTAGGTTTTCGATTCGGGCGGTGACATGGATGTTTAGTGGTTTGGAATCCACCGCATTTACCTATCTAATATGTCCGTAGAGTGTTGGACGTAGGCGGACAACCTTACCACGTTAAAAAAGAAAGAGATATCTCATGTTTAGAAATCTGCCTGAATGCTGACTGTCTTGGTTCACCAAGGGGCTGTTACGCCACTGAAGAAGAAGAATATTATTTGTTACATTACATAAACATAATATTATTATATGGGGCCAGATGGCCGAGTGACTAGCTCTCTGGCGCTCGGTGCCTCAGTTTTTGGGTTCGAGTCCCGGCTGTGCCATTTAGGTTTGCAGTGGTTTGGAATCCACTTTACAAAGTAGGTCCCGTCTAATATGACTTTTGGGATGCAGTGCTGATAACCCTACCCTGTTAAAAGAAACCATCTCCTGTCTCGAAATCTGCCAGTAGGTAGACGGCCTTGGCTCAGCGTGGGGCTGTTGCGCTACTGATGATGGTGAAGATACATAAATTATAAAAAATCAAGTTGATATTTTTTCTCAAAAATTAAGAAGTAAATCAGAAAAATCTTGATTGTAAAAGTTTATTATTTTAATATTAATACAAGTTTAGGTTGAATATTTACTAACACCAAACAATTACATTAATTTAACGAAAGTTTTTAGGAACTTAATACAAACACTATAAACTATTTCTATCAAATCCAGTATGTCTATAATACATATTTTTTTAACCAAAAAATTAAAGGAAAATCATAAAAGCGCTGATTGTAAAAGTAATTTACACAAGATTTTAAAAATTATACAAGTTTAAGTAGAATACTTACAAACAAGAAACAATTACATTAAATTGAAGAATTTTTTATATTAAATTAATACAAATGCGTTTATCAACTCTTTCTATCAAATCCAATTTATATATATAATTTTTCATAGTTTCATCTCCATCAGAAATCAGTTAATGCAACCAAAGTTACCAAAGACCTAAATGTTATAAAATTTTCTAATTCCCCAATAATTCTTTGTATATATTTTGAATTCTAATATCCTTAGAATTCGCAGAGATTTGTTCATTAAATCTATCTGAACAGGATCCCCTATTTAAATGTACTAAGTAAATCTTAAATATTTCGACACACTCTCATTTCACTAATGCGTCACATATGTTTGGCTTTTAGTATATTTCCCGTTTATTCTCGAATATAATGGCTCTCCATAAGATTTACATTATCTTTTGTAACGTGAAGCTTTTTAAGGATTTGGGGAGTAACCTAAAGCTTTAAGGATTCAAGTCCAACAGCTGTCACACATTTTCCAAGAATAAACCCTGTCTGACATAGGGAAGAAAAAACATGCTTTTCTATAAAAATGTTTGGTTAAAGGCACTCACTGGCTGCTTAGTCTTACATAAATATGTCGATGTCCCGGTGTGTTCGTTAGATGCTGAATTCGTAATTTAATTTTCAAGCTGGTACTTGGAAGATTTAAGGTTTCTGCCGATTCACTTTACGGTGGGGCAGCATAAAGAAATGTGAGGCTTTTTTCCAACTGTGATTTTTATATACATTTTTAACTAAAAATAATATGATACTTTTAGAAAGATATATTTTAAACTTCTTTAAAAATACGTCTGCGAAATATTATACATATGCCTGAAAATATAATATATTATTATTATTTAAGCATTATTATTTTTTTTTGCTGTTCGGTGCCACAGGTTTCGAGCGGTGCCATGGATGTTGTAGTGGTTCGTAATTCATTAAGCCGTAGGGGGAGGGTTGATGATTGAGTGGTTAGCGCTCTGGTGCTCGGTGTCATGTTTGGGCTTGAGTCCCGCCAGTGCCATGGATGTTTGTAGCGGTTCGGAATTCATTTTAAACCGTACATGCCGGTCTAAATTTATCATAGAGTGTTGCGGAGGTAATGTTACTCCGCGTCCGTGGTTATCTTCTAGTTACATGCACATCCTGTTAAGTGCTAAGTGAGTAACGTCGTTGTAGTGGTTGAAAGGCATTAAAGACAACTGTCTAAGTGATTGCCAGCTGCATTAGGACGAAAAATATTGGACCAAATGAGACCGGAATTCAATTTATAACAACCGAATCCCAAACAAACATCCATCCATACATTTTTTCAGGAAAAAACGAACCTGAAGCCTGCGTTATCTGGATGTGTTATTTGGATTCTGATTTTAATTTATTTTCAGGCTTAAATTCGGGAGATTTAAAGAAAATTGTTGATAATAAAATGATTCACTTCTAAAAATGGGCCAGGATAAAGAAAAGTGGGCTTTTCAGCTGTGATTTAATTTTCACATATTTAACAAAAAACAATAGGAGAAATTTTAGAAAGTCATATTTCAAATTTCTTTAAGTACATATTTTTAAACTATTATTTTATATCTGCCATGTATTATTGTTATATAACCAATATTATTTTTGTTTCCCGACACTCGGTGCCACAGGTTTCGGGTTCAAATCTGTCGGTGCCATAGATGTTTGTAGTTTGCGGAATCAACATTTTAAATCGTAGGTCCCTGTCTAATAGGACTGTAGACATGTTGGGTTTAGGGTTGACAGCGCTACTCCAAAAAAAAATATCCTATCTCGAATTCGGCCTACTGGTAGATTTTGAGACAGGAAGATATTATTTTAGGACTCGAATTCTACCTGCAGTCTGCCCAGGATGGGGCTGTTGCGCCAATGACGAAGAAGAATGATATGATCACCGGACTTTTAAAATTTCCCCGTTTATATACTGGATATTATAAACATATAGTGTGTTTCGGAATCCTCTTTAAACCCCTGGAGGGTACCTAATATTTCGATGTCTGGTACCACAGGTTTCGGGTTCAAGTCCCCTGCAGTGTCACGGATGTTTGTAATGATTCGAATCCACTTTATTTCCGTAATTCCCGGTCTAATATGATTGCACACTTTTATAGGGGGGTAGTGTTACTCGCGTCCGTAGCATATCTTCAAGCTACACGTGTTTAAAGGGTAGCGCTAAAGGAGTAACATGGTCGTTCGTCAATGCAGCCCATACGACATGCTTCTTCTTCAAGGCTTATTTGTTTGGTCTGCTCTCGGGAATTTGTCAATATGTCCATGTCCTGATGTAATTTAAAAAAATAATAAACCGTAAATCGATGTACTATGAATGTAGCGATGGGCCGACGCCCCAAGGTAGGCTGGCAAGCCTATTACGTAAAAAAAAAAAGAAACATAATTTCAAGTTTCGAAATCTGCCAGTAGGCAGACTATCTTTGCCCGACAAAAAAGGTTGTATTAATGCCAAAGAAGACAAGAAAATTATTTTGTTATATTACATAAACATAATGTTATTATATAAAACCGGATGACCGAGTGGCTAAGTTGAGATGCTGCTACTGGGTATTTCTGCTTGTGAATGGCGTGTTGGGTTTTTGTGGGAATATTAGGTTCGGAATCTAATCTAAAACACTTGTGCCTATGAAAGGGTTTAGCTCCATAAATTCGTATCACAGAATGTCTCTCCATTTGGTTCGTGTGGTAAAAAGAAGTATGTGTCCTCTTGATGTCCTGCTTGTGAATTTCGTTGTAATTTGTAGTGGAAAAATATGTAGGAGCACAGTTTTTTAGATTCCACTGGAATTAAATTATTAAATCGCCCTATTCTATTCCGTATGAATATATAAATCATAAAAAAAAGTACATTTTTTCCAGAATTAAGGAAAACAAGTAATATAGAAAATTTTAGAGAAAAAGTTTATTTTAAGATTAATACAAATTTAATTAGAATATTTTGCAAACAGCAAACAATTATATTAATTTAAAGAAAATTTTGATATTAAAATAATACAAACATTCTAAACTATTTATATTAAATACAGTGTGTGTATATACTATATATATATTTCATAGCCACATATTTATTAGGAATCAAGATGATTTCATTCAATGCAACCAAAGTTACCAAAGACTCAAAAGTTTTAAAAATTTGTATTCACAATGATTCTTTGTATATATATTTTTCCAATTCTAATCTCTTTAGAATTCACAGTTTGTTCATAAAATCTGTCTGAATAGACTTTCAATTTTTAAAGTACTGAGTAAATCTTAAACATTTCGACACACTCTCGTATCACTAATGCGTCATATCATGTTTGGCTTTTAGTATATTTCGGCCATTCTCGAATATGAATGGCTCTCCATAAGATTTACATTAGGTTTCGTAACGTGAAGCTTCAAGGATTTGGGAAGTCATCTACAGCTTTAAGGATGTAAAGCTGTGTGGCCACATTTGCCAAGAATAAACCCTGTCTGACATACGAAAGAAAAACATGCTTTCTAGCAAGATGTTTGTATAAAGGCACTTTTACTGGCTGTTTAGTTTACATAAATGTGTCGATGTCTGGATGTGTTCGGTTAGATTTTGAATAAGTAATTTAATTTCAGGCTTTTTATTTCGGGAGATTTAGAGGTGTCTGCTGATTCCCTGTGTGAAATAGGGGGCAGGATGAAGAAATGTGGGTTTTTTCTAACTATCATTTAGTTTAAATTTTTAACTAAAAAATAATTTTGGTACTTTTAAAAAGAAATATTTCAAACTTCTATAAGGGTATATTAGGTTTTGGTTGGAGCCTCATGGTGCTTGGAATGTTTCTAGTAGTTCAGAATCCCTTTTAAGCCTACTATGTCTGTTGAGCGTTGGGTTGACAACCAAGAAAAAAAAAAATACATCTCTGTTTCGAACTCTGCCAGTAGGCACACGGTCTTGCCCCAACAAAGGGATGTGGCATTAATGAAGACAAAATAATATTTTTGTAATATTACATAAACTTCACATAAACATAACATATTATACATACATTACATTTATTACATAAACAGGTGGCCGAGTGGCTAACGTTGAGATGCTCGGTACTAGAGGTTTTGTGTTCGAGTCCTGGTGGTGCCAGGCATGTGTGTAGTGGTTCGAATCCATTTTAAACAATATATCCTTGTCTAATAAGATTGTAGAGTTTTGTGGGGAAATGTTACTCGCGTCCGTAGCCTATCTTTAAGCTACACGAGCGGCCTGGATGGTACTAAATGAGTAACAGCGGTACAGCCCTTGCTTATGGCATAAGAATTAACTGTCTCTGTATTCCAGCTGCATTAGAACAACAAATACCTTTTCCCCCAAAACGTAAAAGGAAATCTGAAAAATTCTGATTGCAAAAGTGTCATTTATTTTAAAGGTAATATAAGTTTACGTATAATATATTTGTATATATTTAGTGTAAAATATTTATGTTGGGTTTTTATTAAATTTATTATATTTTTTATTATTATTTATATTTTTAAATATTTATGTTGGGTTACCGAACAATTATATTAATTTATCAACATTTTTATAGGAAATTAAAGCATCCCTTTCTATCAAATTCAGTGTGTGTATATATTGTTTTTCATTGTCTCATATTCATTAAGAATCAGTATGTTTTCATTTAATGCAACCAAAGTCACCAAAGATTTAAAAGTTTCAAAAGTTTCTAAATCACCATGATACTTTGTATATATAATATTTTAAATTCTAATCATTTTAGAATTCACAGATGTGTTCATACAATCTGTCTGAACAGGCTCCCTATTTAAATGTACTAAGTAAATCTTAAAGCATTACGACACATTTCACTAATGCCTCATATCATGTTTGGCTTTTACCATAGTTCGAAAGATTTAGAGGTGTCTGCTGATTCACTTTATGAAAAATGGTCGTAGACTGCAGAAATGTGGGTTTTCCAACTATAATTTAATATGTATTTTTAACTAAAAATAATGTGATACTTTTAGAAAGACGTATTTCAAACTTCTGTGAGAGAGTATATTTTAGAAATATTTTCATATAAATATCTAGTCATATAATGCATTATTATAAAACCAATATTATTTCTTTCTTGGCGGTTAGGTGCCACAGGTCTAGGTTTCGAGTCCCCGGTAGTGCCATGCAGGTTTTTGTAGTTGTTCGGAATGCATTTTAAACCTTCTACTATGTTTGTAGAGCGTTATGCGTAGGGCTGTCAACCCTAAAACGTAAGTTAAAAAAAAAAACATATGTTTCAAAATCCGTCAGGAGGCAGACTTGGTTTGGTTTGGTTTGTTGCTCTATGGTGATCTTGTGCACATGATAACTAAACAGACAGGGATGTAAGGTTTAAAGTGGATTCCGAACCTCTCCCAAACATCCAGGCCACTGCTAGGATTTAAACCTGAAATTTTTCTGAATAACTTAATTTAATTTCAGGCTTGTATTTCCTAAGATTTAGAGGTGTCTGCTGATTCACTTTGTGAAAATGGGAGATGGATGAAGAAATGGGGCTTTTTCAAATTGTGATTTAATTTGCATTTTTAACTAAATGTGATACTTTTAAAAACATGTGTCTAAACCATTTTTAAGGACAAATTTTAGAATTAATATACACTCATGTCCATAAATTAAGGATAATGAAGTTCAGGCAAAGAAAGAGACAGAAGCGAAACAAATTTGACTTATTTGTAAAGTCTATTTATTAAACAAAAGTAAACAGCATAGAAGATGCTATATGTTCATTTATAATTAATAAAAATTGCAATTTTTACTCCCTGGAGCAAATTTCAAAAACGAACCTATTTACAAAAAAACAGTATAACAGGTTAGTATGATGGTTAATATGGAGTATGTCTCCGGACGATGCAATACAGGCCTTACAACGCCTAGTCATGCTGGAGTATCAAATTATCAATCTGATCTTGGGGAATATTACACCACTCATCAAGCAATGCCCCCTCCGAAGTTCCGATTGACAGGTGGGAGGGGGTTGACGGGCTGCAATTCGTCGGCCAAGCATATCCCACACATGCTCTATTGGATTCAAGTACGGTGAGTATGCTGGCCAATCCATACGGGTGATATCCTCCCAATTGAAGGCATTCGTCTACAATGTTTGCACGGTGAGGACGTGCGTTGTCATCCATAAGCAGAAATTCAGCACCCATGGCGCCCCGAAATAAACGTACATGTTGTTCCAGAATGACATCCCGATAGATGAGGCCTGTCATCGTTACACTCTTTGAACATGTAGGTCAGTTCTGGAACCAAGAATAATTCCTCCACAAACGAGCCATCCTGCACCACCGTAACGGTGTCGTTCAATGGTGTTCTCTTGGTGGTAACGGGTACCTGGTGCTCTCCATATGAAAGTCCGGCGAGAATCAGACTGCAAACTAAACCTGGACTCGTCGGAAAACATCACCGCCACAAGACCACTGTTGCGGTGTCCACAATGCATGCTCTCTACTCCAGGTTAATCGCAGACGACCGCGAGTTGCGGTAAGTGGAACACATCTGACAGGCCTACGAGCATATAGACCAATGTGCCCTAAGCGTCTGTACACGGTCTGCCTTGAAACTGTCGTACCGGTAGCTGAAGAGAGCTGACGAGACAGTTCTGATGCTGTGCTCCGTCTGTTTCTTTTGGCAGTAACTGCTAAATACCGGTCCTCATTCGGCGTTGTAACTCGGGGGCGACCTGTGCTATAACATCTACTCATTACCGTCATCTTGGAATCGTTGCCAAAGCCTGGAGATGACACTCTGGGCGATTCCAAGTTCTCTGGATACTTCCAGCTGGTTACGTCCACATTCCAGTCGTCCGATAATTCTACCACGTAAAAAATAATCCAAATGCTTCCTTTTGTGCCATAACTATGCGGTTATTGCACTGGAAGGCTTTTAAAGCGCTTGTGAACAATTTTACTTCTTTGCCACCATTCCTTATATACCCCTCTCTTACACTCTGGTCATTGTGACGTACTAACCCGCCGTCTGGTGTTTGTGATAATTCTACAGGTGAAAGTTTTATTTTAGAGTTCAATTTCTGTGTGATTCTGAATTATCCTTAATTTATTGGCATGAGTGTATATGTGTCTAACCATATAATATATTGTTGTTACATATCCAATGTTGTTTTTTCGTACTCGGTAACAGGTTTCGGGGTCGAGTCGCGGTCGTGCCATAGATATTTTGAGTGGTTCGGAATCCATTTTAAACCATAGGTCCCGATGTCTATAGAGCGTTATGCGTAGGGTTGTCAACACGACCACGTTAGAAAAGAAAATAAACATCTCATGTTTCAAACTCCGTCTGTAGGCAGGCTTGGTTTTGGTTTGGTTTGGTTTAGTTTGTCGATCTATGGCTAAGTTGTGCACACAGGACTAAACAGACCAGAACCTATAGTTAAAAGTGAATTTGTAATCATTGAAAAACTATCCATGTCACTGCCAGGATTCGAGCCTGAAGTCTGTAGTATCTGTTTGAAGAAGACTTCAGTTCCATATTTTTTCAAGAATAGCTTATAAGATAATTTTCTGGAAATTGAATTTATTTCATTTTCACGAATATTCATAATCTTTTATAAAATATAAAAATCAAATATATTTTCAAAAATTAAGGAAAACCAATTTAAAATTTTACAAATTTAATTAGAATATTTGAAAAACCAATTACATTAACTTAATGCAAAATTTTATAGGAACTTAATACAAACATTATAAACTATTTCTATCTAATCCAGTGTATAAATTTGTTTTCATAGTCTCCTCTTCAAAATTACGATGCCTTCATTTAATGCAACCAAAATTTTTAAAAATTTTATACTTCGCCTAGATTCTTTGCATATATATATATAAATTAATTTCTAATTATCTTTAGAAGTCTGAATGTAATTTCATCAATCTGTCTGAATAGACTACCAATTTTAAATATTACTAAGTAAAATCTTAAACATTTCGACACACACTCTCATTTCACTAATGCGTCATATCTTGTTTGGTTTTTTAGTATATTTCGCCCTTCTAGAATATGAATGGCTCTCCGTCAAGATTTTATTCGGTTTCAGCCCAGCATGAAGCTTCAGGATTTGGGAAGCCCTCTGAAGCTCTAAAGTTCAAAAAAAGCTGTGTGTGGCCACATTTGCCAGAATAAATGCAAAAAATATGAGCATAGCTTATATAGTTTGCCCACCGGAATATATCCTGCGTGTGTTGACTATACTATATACTTGTCTTTCTAATCAATAATTACTAGGGGCGGAAACAATAATAATTCCACTAAGTAAGTCTATTAAAAGTACATTTTTTTTTTCTTTTGCTTTTCATTTTTTTCTCTTTGATTTCTGATTGTAGCAAAGCCAATAAAAATGAAGACAATTAAAAATAAGGGTTACTTCATATTTAATTTGCACTGGAATAAATCACTATTTTAGTAAAATGTGCATTTAATAGAGCAAGTTTACTTATAAAAAAACTCCATCACATTTTTAAATTATCAATAAATTAAATTTCTTTTATTAAGGCATTAAATCGTTTGATGTATATATATAATTTTTTTATTAACTTATACATCTGAAAACTATACGGAAAAGAGATTCAGAAACAAAATAACAATCAAAGACATAATAAGTTAAAAAGGGTGAACAAAATATACAGAAAAAAATTCAGAAAAGAATGTACATGAACCAATTCATTTGCACTAACGTCTTCAAGAAATTAAAACTTAAAAATTTAAAACATTAGCTGGATTCGAATTTTGTATTACTAATTTATTCTTTGCAAGAAAATAATCCATTTAAAAATGCCATACAAATGCGAACTAATTCCATAAAATTTTGCGAATTTAGTATTTTAATTTAAAAAACCAATTAATAATAAACGATTACAAATAAAATATCACAATTGTGGTAATCATTACATTTTTGTGATACATTTTTTCCCTTCTAATGCTAATATTTTTAATAATATTCGGCTTATGATATTGAAAAGAGAATATGGGAAAATGGTTTATTTATGATAATTTATTTTTATTTTATGCATTGTATATTTTTATATTTTACTAATTAATCTATTCTATCTCGTTATGAAGCATTCTCAAAAAAAAAAAAAAAATAAGCTCAAGCTGACATAAATATAGTTTATATTTGTCATAAGGATAATCCTTATTTTTTTTTTTATTTTATTTTAATGTATTCAAAAGTTTTCGCCAAATAATAAAAGTGCATATTTTAGCTAAAGCCAAATTCCAAAAATTAATTTTTATTTATCTTATGTCAGCTTTTGAGCTTCCAAACAAAAATTAACGAACGTAAGCCTGTTATGACAGTATATTTGAATTCTGTCACTCTATTGCCATTTTTGCACACTTTGGGCTAATTAGGCCAGTACATACAGTTTAACATGGAATCGAAGCATCCACACCACCACTTGGGATTCATATTTTGTGTACAGACGTTCGAATCACCTTGTGAATCACGAAGTTAATGATGTAGCAGTTTCGGTTTGAGGAATCGTTAAGTCACTGAGATTATTTATTGTTGGGTATTTTTCTAGATTAGCTGAGGTTGTAATTCGGATCAATAAATGTGTTGAAGTTTCCTTACTGGTGTAGTTGGTAGGATCGGACAGGATTATTAAAAATTCAGGATTGGCAGCTGTAAATAGGTCAGGGATTCTTTTTTTTTTTTATGTGCAATTTGTTTTGGATTGTTATTGTGTAGTGGATGTATTGTTTGAAGTTAGTTGATTTTTGATGAAGTAAATAAAATGGGTTAAAATAAATTTAAAAACTCGAAAGGGTTAGTCTGAGTAAAATGGTGGTTTGTTAAATTAGCATTTAGTATTTTTGTTAAGAGATCAAGTGATGATTTGGTATAGAGCATTCTTACACAAAAATAAGAATAAGTAGATGTGAATTCCAGAGTTTGGCTCAAGAGGTTTGGAAATGAGAAGACAGAAAAGTTGAAATTAATGGGAACTTCTGAGGCCAGCTCTTGGAATTCCATCACTTATCTTATTTTGTGTAAATGCCATATACTAAAATCAACTCTTTAACAAAAATAATTAAGGTAATTTGGCAAACCAGTTTACTCAGATTCTTTCAGTTATAGTTTCCCCCTTCATCAAAAGAGCAACAACTCAAGCAATACAAAATCCACCTCCTATGTGTCAAAACAAAATTATAAAGAACTCTGACTATTTCGCTGCCAATCTAGTACAATATCTATCATCTACCAACGTGAAAACTGGCTTTCAGCATCTAGAAAACGCAACAATAAACTGGCTCGGTGACTTTAAACCTGCCAAGCCTTCTTCGGCGACTCGTGTTCTAGGTATTCGGGCATCTGTATTTGCTCAT
>BPLR01018596.1:0-10472 GCA_021605095.1 Caerostris extrusa
ACGCAATAAACATTCTTTTATTACCATAAGCTTGTATTTATTGACTAAGAGTGTGGTTTACAATTTATCTCATTTTTATATTTTTATAATAGCACGTTTTAGCAAATTTTGATGATGATGGTTATAAATGTTCTTACTGCGAGGATCGCGATAAATGTGCCATAATTTTCGTGCATTATTTCTGTGAGTTAGAAAACATTATTATATGAGACGCGATCAAGTATGGCACTATGTGAACTCAGAAACAACTCTACTGGAATGAGTGAAATTTATTAAATATACGGATTTTGGCGATAATCTTTAAGTGAGCAATAGTATTGTAAGTGTATTGTTATTATTTATACTCTGTGTCCGGCAAAAGCGAGACTGGGCCTCCATGATTTAGTATAGGATGGGGCAACCCGTGGGTAGAAAGTCTGACTTGGCTCAGAGCTGAAGAAGAGGTACAGTGCCTTCCGGTAGAAGTTTATGGGGGATTACCCCGCATTTGAGTATTATATGGAGATAACCCCCGAATTCCGACAGTGTAGTCTGACTAACTGCATAAGTGTAGTATTTAGGGCTATTAATTAGCATTTAGAATTGTTATTTTTCCTAGGAAAACAAGTTTTCCTTAATATTTATGTTGCACATCACAATTGTAACACATAGGAAACATTCACCTAATGAATAATGAAATGAAAATCACAAGCTATGTTTTTGTATTGTCTGTCTAGGATAGTGGTTCGTAACCTAGGTTACCTTAGAAGGACTTTGATTGTATGAAAATAATATTAGTTATAGCACACAAAATAAAAATATGGATCGAATCCTTTTAAATCTGAATTGAAAATAAGAATTCTTATTATTTTGTTGCAACCGGAAAAAAGAAGAATTACCAACAACTTAACTTTGCAAAGCAATAAAATATTTATATCTCTATAGTTCTGATTTCCAAATATAAAGTAATGTAGATCAGGGGCATAATGTAAATGATGCAGATAATTTTTAGTTTAATAAATAAATTGTTCAGAATAACTTATTATTTTCTCTTTTAAATATATTAGTAAGAAACATCTCTAAAAAATATCACATTACAAAAATCACATTCTAAATTAATGTATTTACAATAACTAAATGTTTGCTATTCATAGAACAATTGTGCAAAAAAAAAAAAATATTAACAATCGATGCATAAGATTAGTTAAGATCTTCAAAAATAAATACAATAAATAGATAATTTTTTTTTTTTTAAGGGTTTTCATTTCATAAAGTATTTTTCGTTTAAAGTTATTTTTAATATTTTAATTTCAGGATTTTTAAATTGCACAATTTGAATAAATCTATTATCATGTGTGAACATGATGTTGTCCTGTTTAGGATCCGTGACGTTATCCGAAAATGAGGTCAAGCAAATAAACTCCATTGCAAACTTTGGCGGAAAATGATACTTTGGGCCTATTAACTCTTGAAATGCTTCATGAATAACGTTAGTCTTAAAGGAATTTTCTGGAGAATTTGGCTTTTGTTTGAAGTGTTTTGTAGTATGGTTTTGAATCACTTTTCACGTTTTGGCTTGGGATTTTAAACATTTGTATTTCCAATGGCTATAAGTATTCGTGTAGTGCGTTGATCCATTCCTTCTTTTTAAGTTTCACATTTATCACTTTTGACATTTTCTCATGCTTATGGAGTGTATAGTGCTTCTTATTGTATTTGAAATAAGAAGCACATTCATTTTTCTTTTACGACTAATATTTCCAAACTTCGATATATTCTTTTGCTATTGAATGTGATAACGTTTTCTTGTAGAATGGGGAATACCATTCTTCATTTATTCTTCATTTATCTTACTTTTTGTGTATTCTTTCAGAGATTCTTGAACAATTCATTCTTCATGAAGTTCTTGATCTATCCAACATTGCTATATTTATGTGGCTATTGAATTCGGCCATTCTTATAGTATTCCAATCAGTTGCTTCGTATATCTCTCGTGCATTATTAAACATCGGCCTATTCCCGGAGTTCATTCATCCGTTCTCGAATGTTCACAAATGATAAATTGAAATTTGCCGAGCATCAGCATTTTTTTTTTTTTTCTATTATATTTTTCATGTATCTGGAATAATTCCAAATATTCATCATCGAAGGTTAACAATCGCCCTCCTTTTACCCCTCCCTGTCCCAAACGTACTATTGAAAGTTGCCTGTGTTTACTTCAACGCGAGTTTTCAACTCATTCAACTAATCCAGTCCACGCGGTGCCCGTGCATGACAAAGGCAAAATGGCGGCAGCTGTTTACCTTATTCCATGAAGTCAACTGCACACACCAAGGGCTGGAAGACCCCTTTTTGTAGAAGGCAATGCATTTCACACGCGAACGACACGCGCTGGCTTCTTGATGAGCATGCAGATAAGAAAAGAATAAACAGGAAATTGAATTGGGTTCTCTGTTCAGGGTTAATTCACTGGTGTTGATTCCGCGTGGATTCTGATTTGAATATAATTCATCTGTCGTCTGTTTTTTTTTTCTTTGACTGTTTTGTCGTCTGCATTTGGCCGGCAGGTGGTCGAAATTGTTTTATGAACTAAGAAGTGATTGCTTATTTCTTAAAAAGTTTTGGTGATATGGAAGTATATTAGAAGAAAAAGAAAAAAATGTATATAAAACTAATAAAAAGTGCAACCAATAAATAAATAAAAAGAATTCAAATAATAAAAATGAAATAAAAAAATCCAGGAAATTAAATTGGTTCTCTGTTCAGGGTTAATTCACTGGTGTTGATTCCGCGTGGATTCTGATTTGAATATAATTCATCTGCCATCTGTTTTTTTCATTTGCTTGTTTTGTCGTCTGCATTTAGCCTGCAGGTGGTCGAAATGGTTTTATGGACTAAGAAATGATCGTTATTTCTTAAAAAGCTTTGGTTATATTAAGTGTGTTGGAAGGAAAAGAAACAAAAAAATAATAAATGAAATAATAATGTATAAATAAATATAAATAAAGAAATAAAATGAAAAAAAATAATAATTTTAAAAAAACCTGAAATCTGCTCGTCAAATTTCAACTTTCATGAACATTCAGAAACGGATGAATAAACTCAGGAATATGCGAATGTTTAATAATGCAAAAGATATGTGAAGCAATTGATTGGAATACTACAAGAATGGCACATGAATATAGCAATGCTGAATAGATCAAGAACTTCATGAAGAAGGAATTGTTCAAGAATCTTTAAAAGAATATTCAAAAGTAAGATAAATGTCGTCCTACATGAAGAATGAAGTATTCCAAATTCTACAAGAAACGTTATCACAATACAATACACAAAAAAATATATGAAAGTTTGAAAATTCTAGGCATAAATGATAAAAAGAATTATTCAAATACAATAAGAAGCACTATACAGCTCAATAGGCACTGGAAAAGGCCAAAAGTGATAAATATGAAATTTCAAAAAGAAGGAATTGATCAAAGCACTACGAGTACTTATAGCCATTGGAAATACAAATGTTTACAATCCCAACCCAAAAACATGAAAAGTGATTCAAAACCATATTGCAAAACACTTAATCAAAAGCCAAAATTCTCCAGAAAATTCCTTAAGACTAACGTTATTCATAAGCATGTCAATAGTTAAGGGGACCAAAAAGTATCATTTTCCGCCAAATTTGTAATGGAGTTTTATTTGCTTGGCCCTCATTTTAGGACCCTGACCTGGACAACATTATGTTCACACATGATCATAAATGCAAATAAAGAAGGAAAATTAATAAAAATGTAAAAAAAAATAAATGAATAAAAGAATTTAAATAATAAAAAGGAAATAAAACAAAGCAATAAATAAATAATCTTTGTCTACATCCAAGTTCTAATGTTAGTTAAAATATTAAAAGTGGTAGTTTGGAATATAAACTAGAAATTTCGAAAGTAAAAGATACAGTCTTAAAAAACAAAAAAGAAAATTACTATTATTTGATATACTCTGGTTTCTCTTATACCAACAATAAACTAAAAGTCTGTTTTTATATAAAAAAAAAAAAATACAAATAAAACAAAGTGTTTATTTTCGTATATAATCCATTTCAATTAATGCAATAATTACTTTTCAATTATATTATTTGCATTCGATTAGAGAGACTTTCACCAAAATATCGATTATGGCTTTCACACTTTTTGCATTAAAATTTTTTTTTTTTTTTTATACAAAATTTTTCTCAAAAAACAAATAAATAAATAAGAAATGAATATAAATGAGTAAAATATACTAATAACATGTCATAGCAAATGACATCTGTAAGCTTCCTAATAATTTTCATGTTACACACAAAAAAACATAAAAAACAGCATGAGGTACCGTATACTGTTTTTGTATTGCAGGGACCATTAAATCTTCGCAACGGCTTTCAAATACATTCTCTACTTACTACGCGCTCTCTGACGATTTGTCAGAAGTTTTGCGACAGCTTTTGGCAACACGCATATCTTTGAGTTTTGGTTTCGAAAATGTGTGCTATTGGCGAGCCACGCTGCGCTTGTAAATAATAATTAAATAATATAATTCTATTTCAATGGAATTTACTCAAAATTACTTAATTGATTAATTAATTAATTTCACTCTTTATTGGTGATGTGTTTCAAGCTTCAACACTCCATATTACCTATACTGTTTTTTTTTTTGAAACACATATTGTTTTATATACCAAAAAACAACATGAGGTTTTCAACATACGCTAATTTATTTTTATAAATTTGTATATTAAAACAATAACTGAAAAATTATTATATAATTATATACATAATTATAACATAAAATTATTAAAATTATTGCATCTAAAAAAAAATTCCTAAAAAGTTAACAAGCAAATTTGTGAATATATATTATTAATGGTCTGCCAAATGTAAAAAAAAAAAATCAGGTACAAATGAAATAGGTAAGGAGACAGCATGATAAAAAACATTAAACATGATAAAAGCATGATAAAATGCATATTAAAATGCACGATAAACCATTCAGTAGATCATTTGAAACACAAGGGTTAATTAATGAAAATTAACTAACTCCCTGGCACTACAGTCAGCGGGCCAAAGCCGTCTGCTACTGGCAGATTTTGAAACAGGAGGTGGTTTCTTTTTACAACGTAAAGGTTGTCTGCCCTGCGCTCACAGTCGTATTAGATTGGGACCTACTTTTAAGGTGGATTTCGAATTTTTACAAACATCCATAACATTGGCAGTTGAACCCGAACCTGTGACACAGAGCACTAAAAAAATAATAAATATGAATGAATATTCTAATATTCGAGGCAGTGTAATTTAAAATTAATAAACACAACTAAGTAATTATCGTTTTTTATTGCATAAATAAGAAAATTTTGTTATTAAAGATTGCAACAAGAAAAAGACGGATTTAAACATGAATGAAAAGCCAAAGAAAAAAATAAAATCATTTTTTTTTTTTTCTTCTTAAATACATCTTTTAGTGTGAATTTTATAAGATTTTATTTAAAAACAAAATTATGAATGATGTTAAAAATTATTTAAAATTAAAATTATTTCAATAATTAAAAATTTTATTTAAAAATAAAATTATCTAAATAATTAAAAATTTCATTTAAAAATCAAATCATGAATTATGATAAGAAATTATTTAAAATTTACTTAAAATTAAAATTATTTAAAAATAAAATCGTGTCATAAAATAAAATTTAAAATAAATAAATTAAATAAATAAAATTTAAAAATAAACGTCCTCAACACTCTGAACGATAATTTAAATTGACAAATTTTTGCTATAATACTTTTTTTTTTTTAAATTCATATTTATTTTAAAAACATTTTCTTACTGGCATTGGCCAATTGTATAGTGTAAAAAAAAAAAAAAAAATCCAGCTGTGGAATTTTGTTCCAATTTTCTATGAAAATAGGAGAACGTGCCTGCTACTTTTCCTTTCACTTTCTTTTCCCATTCTTTCGAAGTGGGCGGAGCCGACAGCAGGGAGATAACAACCCCCAACTCTTTTATCAACTTTCTAACTTTCTTGAAAGATGCTTTTAATGATGTCTGACACAAAATTTTCAAAGCTTCCACAAAGCATTCTCTACTTCATTCTTATTCCTTTTACAAAGATACTTTTAGTTCATCATGAGGCATAAATCAAGATCAGTCCCTCCTCCAAAGCCTCAGGGACGTTACAAAGGGAAGATCACAACCTCGAGCAACCCTTTCAATGGGACGAGGCATTCTCGAGACCCTCCCGAAATAGTAACGTACTCACGGACTCAAATTGTATATTAAATATTAATTTTTATTTTTAAATATTTTTTTTTTTTTTTATTTCCGATGGCAGATTATGAACAATTACAGCAATAAAAAGAACAAAGAAAAAAAAAAAAGAACAGAGAAAACAACAAAAACATGCTGCAACAGAGTTCATTCATCTAACATATCTCTAGCCTCCCAATATCGCTCGGCGAGAAAAGTCTTGCTCAGAGCAGGACAGTGCAGCAGACGCGTGGAGTCCATGGCCTCCAGAGCTGCATATCGGGGAAGGAACAATTTTGAGTCTGTAAAGATGGTTTCTCAGGCAGTCGGTTGTCAAATTAGCCTCCATAATAGTAAAGACATCAATGTCCTTCTCACACAGAGTCAGCAAACGCTCTGCGCGCTTGGATGGAGACAGTCCACCGGCATTTCACTGTAGCACTCGAAGTGTATCAAAGTGAGGGAGGAAGACATATGCCAAGTTGTAGACCTTTCAGCCACTAAAAGGGTTACCAGGTGCACCACGGGAGGTAGATCTTCTGCGCACCCTTTTTAAATATTAAAATTATTAAATAAAATAAAATATTATTTTAAATATATATAATAAATAAATATTATATAAATAAAAAAAATATTATTATGTAAAAAAATATATATATATATATATTATTATTATTTTTTTTTAAAATATTATTTTATTTAAAAAGTAAAATTTAGTTCTATTCAATTTGACAAATGTCATCAACACTCAAAACGTTAAAAAAATTAGTATTAAAAATAATTTTAATTGACTAACTTTCGCAGTAATATACTTTTTTTTTTTTTTTTTTTTCATATTTATGTTTTCCTCGTTTTACATTTCCCAATTGTACATCGTATAAAGAAGAGGAAAAAAGAAAAAAACCTTTTTTCATTTTATTTATTTCTAAACCGAAAGCTATGGAATTCAGCTCAAATCTCCGTCTATGTCAATACGAAAACGTGTTATTTTCCCCATTCGCGTTCGTGCATTCTTCGCAAGGGGGCGGAGTTCACAGCCTGGAGGTGACAGTCTCCAACTCTTTTGTCAACTCTATCACACGAGGATACTTAATGATGTTGGACAGCAAATTTCCAAAAGTACCACAAAGCATGCTAGACTTCATTCTTATTCCTTTTACAAAGATTTTTAGTCCATTACGAAGCATAAATCAAGATCAAGCCATGCTCTAGTGGAAACGGGAAGATACAAAAGGAAGACCCTAACCTGGTACAACCCTTTCAATGGGACTAGACACTCCTTTTCTCAAAATTGCATTGCATGCATGCGCTTGACTTGTCCAGGAGCGCGTGAGAAGAAGGATTGCGTTCTGCCAAACCTTATAAATGACTTGACGTAGCACTTTCTTAGAAGATATTTATGGACTTCGACATGTAATGATCACAAAGCTGATACCTACTAATCCATTTAGTAGGCAACTAACCCTTAAAGGTTTCAATATACACTTCATCTACACAGTCCAGTCACATTAATGTGACCACCTGTCAAAAAGCCAGAATAGACACTCCTGTATATTCTGGCTTTAAGTGGAGCGTGGAATGGGGTATATAAGTGGTATTAAGTGGAATTCTTTACATACACTCCACTGCAATGGGCTGCCACCTGCCTTTTTGTGATGAGTTATTTCACGTTGAAGTCGAAAGTAGGTGGTGGTCACATTAATGTGATTGGACTGGGTATTTCAGGTACTTGGGCTTATTATATATAGCCACGCTCTTTCTTTAATTTCATTGTTGTTTACTTTTGACGATTTGGAGCCAATTTTGGCTCAAGAAGCAAAGAATTTTAAATCTTTATTGCAATCAGATTCAAATCTGAATAGGACCGGCGTCACTGTGAAATGTGAGAGGAATGGTTACTTCTTATAAATGTCTTGATGTAGCACTTTCTTAGAAGATATTTATGGACTTCGGCATGTAATGACGACAAAGCTCATACCTACTAATCCATTTAATATGCAGGGCGTAGAGACTGCTAAAGGTCTCTATACGTCCTTATCTTCCCTATCTATTTGAGATATTTGGGTCTATATATAGCCACGCTCTTTCTTTCAATTTATCATTGTTCACTTGACGATTTTGCGTCAATTTTGGTTCAATAAATACAGAATTTTAAATCTTAACAGTAGTCAGATTCAAAGCTGAATAGGACTGGCGCCATTGCTAAGCAATTCAAAGCACAACAAACAATCGACTTCAGTAGCTTTTTGAAGCGATCATTATTGAAACGAAACTGGCCAACTCCTCCTCTAACTGTAAACAGAAAGTGAAGGCCCACAAATAGAGATACATACAAAAGGAGAGATGCATACAAAAGAGAGAGACACATACAAAATGAGCACAATAGCCCCATCAATTATTCACCTTGGCTTTCAAATACAAGGCTTATCTTCTACAATGCTTTTTTATTTCCAATGGCAAGTTTACAGGACAACATATATGAAAAAAATACATAGAAACAAATGACATCAGTTAATCCCCCACTTAAGTCTGGCAATCCAGTAGTTCTTCCATAAAGAAACAGGAGTGTTGAACACGCCTTCAGGTAATCTTCTACAATGTTTTTTTATATATCTTCTACAATGTAATACAATTAAAAATAAATTAAATTTTTTCATGAATAATAAGTATTTATAATAAATAATTCATTATTTGGTACAATTTTAATATCGGTAGCCACCAAGAAAAAAAAAAATTATTCGTGTTTGTCTGAATATAGTTATATATAAAATTTAGAATTTTAATGTAAGAACAAAATGCGTAACAGCAATTTTAAACAAGCAAAAAGAAAGAAAATGTATCAATAACTCACATTCAAGCAGTAAATTATCTTTCATACATTATCGTTCAGAACTGAAAAAAGAAAGCAGAGTAAATAAAAAATAAAAAAAAAAAACTGTTGAATCCCAAAGGTTTTTAAAAAAACACACGAAAAAGCTATAGAATTCAAACGATTTTATATAAAAACACTCGAAAAAAAAAAAAAAAGAAAAAAAAAAAAAATAGCGACTATAAAATTCCAAATGATCTTATAAAAAAACACATAAAAGAAATAAAAAAGAAAAGTAAAATTATTGAATTCCAAACGATTTTATAAAAAAAACACATAAAAAGAAATTAAAAAAAAAGAAAAGAAAAACCATTGAATCCCAAACGATTTTACAAAAAAAAAAAAAAAAAAAAAACATGAGAAAAACATTTTTAAAAACTGTAGAATTCCAAACGATTTTATATAAAAACACTCGAAAGAAATTGAAAAAAAAAAAAAAAAAAAATAGCGACCTTAAAATTCAAATGATTTTATAAAAACACATAAAAGAAATAAAAAAAAAGAAAAGAAAATTATTGAATTCCAAACGATTTTTATAAAACACATAAAAAAAAAAAGAAAAGTAAAATTTAAAACTTAGAATTCCAAACGATTTTATAAAAACACATAAAAGAAATTAAAAGAAAAGAAAACCATTGAATCCCAAACGATTTTACAAAAAAAAAAAAAAAAAAAAAAAAAAAAACACATGAGAAAACATTTTTAAAAAACTGTAGAATTCCCAAAACGATTTTATATAAAAACACTCGAAAAGAAAGAAAAAAAAAAAATAGCGACCTTAAAATTCCAAATGATTTTATAAAACATGAAAAAAAATAAAAAAAAGAAAAGAAAATTATTGAATTCCAAACGATTTTATAAAAACACATAAAAGAAATTAAAAAAGAAAAAGTAAAAAATTATTGAATTCAAACGATTTTATAAAAAAACACATAAAAGAAATTAAAAAAGAAAAGAAAAACCATTGAATCCCAAACGATTTTACAAAAAAAAAAAAAAAAAAAAAAAAAAAAAAAAACACATGAGAAAAACATTTTAAAAACTGTAGAATTCCAAAACGATTTTATATAAAAACACTCGAAAGAAATTGAAAAAAAAAAAAAAAAATAGCGACCTTAAAATTCAAAAATGATTTTTATAAAAAACACATAAAAGAAATAAAAAAAGAAAAGAAAAATTATTGAATTCAAACGATTTTATAAAAAAAACACATAAAGAAATAAAAAAAAGAAAAAGAAAACTATTGAATCAAGAGGTGATTTTACAAAAAAAAAAATATAAATACATGAGAAAAACATTTTTTAAAACTGTAGAATTCCAAACGATTTTATATAAAAACACGCGAATGAAATTGAAA